>CAEMYA010000319.1:13670-25165 GCA_903131615.1 Diplodus sargus | reverse complement strand
AAACCACATGCGACAAAAGCTGCACAACTTTTACACTGACACTTAAGCATGTTCTCTTGAAACCCGAAGATATTTCTGATAGATTTTGATGATTGTTATCTGCTTCAGTAGAAGTCTTTGAAACAGGTTTTAAATACTGTGCTTTGTACATTTCAAAGTGGATTTAATTGTAAAGACTTAACTGGAGTCAGTCTCAAACACAACTAACACTGTCTGGGCCCTAATGCCAATAACAGCATCTCATAAGTGTGTGGACAACATGTTCAGACTTCCCTCCTTCTTTATGGTGATATTCAGAAGTACAGACAAACAGAAGTAGCTGAGTCTTGAAGACGTTGATACAGCAAGGACTTGTCAAACTGAGCGGTCATGAAAACATAACTAAGAGAGCCTGAATGAAAGCACAGTCTCAAAAAGAACACAGAAAACAGTTCTGACTTAAGTAGCTGCCCTGTGTTGTTTTCTGCTTTTTTGACACTGCAGGCCAATCAGCTTGCCAGGCGCCTTTGGTTGCCTATGGCCATAAACATTGTTGCTTAGATAAAGATAAAAACTTGTGCCCTCCAGGATGCCCATCCACTGGATAAAACCAGCCAAGAAAACCAAACAACAGAAGACCCACAAGGAGCCTGCACACAGGGAGACGGGCAGTGTTCTAGGTAACTGAGGTGCAGGCTGGAGGGTAGTGGGCCAGTGGCTAGCTAAATGGGAGACAGGCCTGTGGCTGACCATACAGTGGCTACAGACTGGGAGCAGAAATTGGAAGATGCAAAGGAGTCTGAAATGTCTACTGGCTGTTGGTAGGAAAACCTGAGAGGACCTGGGGTACAGATGGAGAATGGTAACAGCAGCAAAGCATCACAAAAATAAGGAAGTTTGAATCAAATCAGGATGCAGATACGTCCTCCACCAGCAGAGTCTGCGAGGTTAATGGCTCTGTTTTTAGATGTGTCGACCTCACCCCGGAAAGATGTCACACTTTCCCAGCATTTTCGAGCGCATTCGGAAGGAAAGTGTGCCTATGGTTGAAGGAACTGTCAAATCTAAAAGCTGAAAAGGAAGCAAACCACTCGTCTGCTGTCAATATTGTATGTATGAAAGTTTTCGAAACAAGGTTATTACAGTAAAGCATACTATACTGTGTTAATAACAATCTATATCAACTACTACTATTAAACACTATATAACCGCTACTTTTTAAAAATATATATTTCATCTTGAATTAAAATCACTATGTTAAGTCAGCCTAACAAAAACACCTCCAATACAACCTCCAGCATTTACCACCTTATCAGACAAGAAAAGGTTTTCCTGTGCAGAACGCTCCATTTGGTTTACAGGTGATGATACAGTCATGAACACAAGGGGGTAAATGAAAATTGCTTCTACACAACTGTCTGAAACAGAAGGAAACATAAGGACAACCTCAGAACCATCTGATGCTTCTGATGCTTCGGTCATACAAAAATTGTTTGCATTTTTAATATTGGATTATGGGATTAGATGTGACATTCTTATATAATCTTACATTGTACTGTAAAAATAACATCATCTGAAGAATAACATTCGAGAAGAATAACACGTTTGTGGTCAGTTTGATGAACAGGATAAGGAACTTGAAAAACAACCCACCTCTTTGCGTTAAAAGCACCCTGACTGGAGCACAGTTCAGTTGCGGACATTGCAGAGTAACAGCAACACGCGCCATGAAGAACTTCACTTTGATAGCAGCTTTGAGTCTCTGCAGCAATAGTGAGTATTGGGAATTAATTACTGTTCACTTATTTTAACATTTATCCAAGGGAAAATGCTCATGTTCCTTTTTTGTTTTCTGCTTTTGTTTCAGGCTGGATCTCTGCCTCAGCCTCTCAGTATCAGACTGTGGAGGCTCAGCCTGGTGAAGAAGTCACACTGCAGTGCAACGTCATTTCAAATTATGATTCTCAAACATTCTGGTCCAGACTGGTCAACAGAACCAAGATCAGCTGCATTGTTGTTATGTATCATTATGGAGGCTACGTTACAGTCTGTGATGGATATGAAGAAGGGAAGTTTGAAATGAAATCCAACATCTCCACTGTCTTTCTCAACATCAGAAAAGTGGACTTATCTGACTCCGGACTGTATTACTGTGGATTGTTCATAAACGGCATTCCAGTTTTGACTCCCATACATTTAAAAGTTAATGGTAAGATTACTGTCTTTTTCTCTTTTAGTTATCGCTGTTCAGTTCCTGCTTTTTTGCTTATGCTATACAATAATTGTATTTATTGTCTGAAAACAACATCCTGTATGCAAGAAAGTCTTTCTTGTTTTTAAATCATTTTGATGTAAATCTGTCAAAACAAAATCAAGATGAAGGTTATCTTTATTTTATTAAAAGGAAGCGATGAGCCACATGGTGATGACAGGGAGGGTAAGAGTAAAATTCTCCTTAAGTTTTCTTTCATTGTCCAAGTTGTCAATTATTTGCAGGTCAAATAGTTCAGCTAGAATCAGTTAGCAATGCTGAGCCTATATTAACTTTCTTATAGGAGAGTCTGACGGAATAGAAATGCTGACAAGTGTGATCCTGGGTGTTCTGACTGTTGTCCTTGTACTGGTCGTCTTTGGTCTGGTTGTTGAAAACAAGAAACTTAAAACAGGTACTTTTTCAGTTGCTGTCTCCATCTTGTTGCCAGTGGAAATGCTTTTAACGTTTGTCAATATGCTAGAAAACTGACCAGATGTTTTCTTTGTGTCCCATAGCTGTTAATGAAGACCAAAATCCAGAGAGGAGAGGAGAGGTGAACACAAATTTAATGATTACTTTTACATATTGTTTGATAGAGCTGAACCGAAAAACAGCCAGAACTGTATTGTATCAGCTGACATTGGCTTTTCCCTGACAAATTAGTGTATTTGTATATATGTAGGCCACTATATATATTTGCATCTAGGAGGACCTGATGATGAGTTTAGAAATTATGTTGCTGTTCCACTCGAGAACACTAACAAGTTTGATGTTGGCATATAAAATGTCCCGCTCAGTAAATGTATTTTCACAATCCTTTAAAGGAGCTCCGAGTAACAATTTGAAGCAATTTACACGTAGTCACATTTTATTGGCCATATGTGAGCAGATTTTAACATGATTTGAAAATAGGACCTTCCATCTCTCTCTTGGTTGCCTGTACAAGCCTGTGGAGGATTTGTTTAAGTTGTTTAATGCTTTTGGGCTGTAGACTTATATGTGAAGGACTTTGGATTTTCTGCCAGTCCAAACAATGTGTCTTTATTCACATTCTCAAGTGCCTCGTCTCAGTTCGCCTCTCCCCCCAGTTAACAGAGAGCAACAGTAGCTGACGTTAATTTAGAAATTGGTGTTTGCAACAATAACGACGACCAGCTTCCTGCACAACACAGAGCCTATTTAAAGTATGCTGTTTGACATGTGTAACTCTGTACTGTCTACAGAATCTGCTCTCTGATCAGCTGAGGGATGCAGCCCTGACTTTTTACCCAACCCCAGTAAGAAGCAGGAGGCCTGCATCAGAGAGAGAAGTGGAGACTCGAGTCATTTATACTGCCATCAGACTCAGAGGGGTTCAGGGTTGAACTGATAATTTTATCATGTTAAATCTGCTGTTGTGTTCTTTGTTGGGTGGGAGGAGTTAACATTTTATTAATGCAAAAAGTTCAAATAACCAAATGACTAAATAGCTGACTTTACAAGTGCTTTTACAGTCTTCCTGGTTTTGTCTGGCCATTGTCAGATAGAGGTCTACAGCAACAGAGGAGTGAGTGAGGTTCACCTCAGTTCTGAGCACAACTGAGGGGAAAACCATGAGGTCTGTTAAACCAACGCGTTGTGGGAATGGTGTCTGAAACAGAGCAGTAACTGTTTTTGAAGAACGTCAATCTGGAGACATTTCAACTGTGACATGCTTGAATTGAAAAATAAAATCTATTTTTAAAAGATTGGTCGTTGTGGTTGTGAACATTTATGACACCCACATGCCTTCTGTTGCACCATGCACCGTGTTGACAGTCTGAATCAGGGATCACATCTGTATCTTCACACTTCTGGCAGCCTGACACCCAACTATCAAACTAATGAAAAGTTGACTAGTCAGAGTGACACTTTTACACCCTGATATGAAATCATCCACTCTGGATCACAGCTACATACATATTCAGTGATATGTACTCGGTAAACTCACTCCCTGCATATCTAAAAAAAAAAAAATTGGTTTTAATGATTACGCATTTAAAGCAACAATCATATTACTAGTAACTACTGAACACTACAGGAAAATGACTTACACTATTTGTTACATTAATATTTGTGAGTCAGCAAAGATCCATCTGAAGTGCTTTCCAACAGCTCCACGGTTGCCGGCTGTTAAAGTGAAACTCTTGCTAAAAAGCAACCAAGGTTTTATTTGTGATTGAATGTGAGTCAAACCTTCGTGTAGAAGCATAATTACAAGGAAAGAGGCACTTTTAAGATTTTCTGGAGTTTTGTTTTCAAGCAAGCTAATTTTCAATGGAGTGCATGGGGAACTGGTATGCTAGCATCAAAATCGCTATTTTTAAAACACTAAGAAGGCTCGACACATGAAACTTTGCTCGTAGCATCACCAGGGTCTCTACACATGAACACGAGCATTGAGAAAATTGTTTGTGTACACAGAGTTTACTAAAAAGAAGGTTTTTGGACAACTCTTTTTAGCAGTAGCATCTCCGGTGCGCCGCCGTCATGGCAGACACAAAGTGTCAATCCCCGAGTGCAACCTAACAGGAAGGCTTGAGGAGTGGTCCACCATTACTCTCCTGCCTGTTAGGTCGCAAACGAAACTACGGTAAATCACACTCCCAATACCACCAACAGTTAGCTAGCCAATGAATAAGACATGACACACACGTGTGGATGTACACAAAGATGTATTTCTTCTCTTTAACTTTGCCCTCAATAAGAATAAAACCACAGAATCTGTCCTTTGGAATGTCAATAATATGTGTAGGCCAGGACACAGTCGTGTGTGTACAGTATCAGCTGAAAGAGCTGTCACAACCACAGGAAGACGTCAGTTCTATTTTCTCTGAAGGCGTTTCTTTCACAGTGTTGTCTGAATACGCAGACAACAAAAATACAACTGTTAATATAGTTTGTTTTGATGCTACATTTGATGGATGTGTTGCTGACAGACCTCCCATGCTGTAGCACACATCCTAACGTCCCACATGCAATGTGTGAGTGTTCTCACAGAGAGAGAGGTAAAGCAGGAGAAAAGAGTTGACTTCTGAGAGTGCACAAAAATCATTATCTGTAAAACCACCATCCGTGCAAGATGTTATCTTCACCCGTTCAGGCGCATGCTTGAGCGGGCTGCCTTGACCACGCACAAGTGGAGACATATTAATCTAATGCACGCTTTGCTCATCTTTGCTTCTTTTACTTTATTGGCCAAAGTCTATGTCACACAAAGGACATTGATGACTGTCACACCTGCTCATAGGGAGAGTCAAATGGAGGGAGGAGAGAGAGAGAGAGAGACACATGACTTCACAGGAAGAGACAGCACAGTGTGGTGTGAGTCAGTCAGGAGGCCTCAAAGGTCAAAGCTTTGCAGCAAAGTATAAAAGTAAACTCTTAAAGTGACCTATATTGTGTTGCATAAAGAATGTCAGTCTGTATATTTGTACTGAATGGACATAAATAGCGATGGAATGAGCCGATTCTCTGTGGTGACAATGATGAAAATAAAGTCCCCACCACAGGAAGACTTCGGCCACAAACATCACACACCCTGCTGTTCTTAAAGACAACCAAGGGTGACCCCACTACTTTATTTCAATCATTGCTTTACACACACTTATTAAGGTACCTTACTTATTCTGCTCTGATCCACAGCTGTTTACCGACAGGAGGAGAGCTCAGAGATTACTTGAAGGAATACAGTATGGATTTATCTGTTGCTACTGTTCTTCAACCTGACTGTAGCAGCTATCCTCCATGTTGTCTCCTGAATGGAGATGGAGGAGAAACTAACCTAACAATACAGAGACAAGGGGCTTAGATGAGAACACACAGAAACACACACCCTCGCCACTGCCCGCTTATTTACAGCCAATGGACAGTAAAGTACTGTGGCTGTTTAGGGCAAATGATCACTCATGTAACAGCAACAGTAATTTTTTCTACATCAAATATCCAGTGTAACAAGAGTAAGATTACAGCCGTGGGATTAAGTTCTCTTTGTCTAAAATTCCATTTGAGAAAAAGATTCAACATTAAGGTGAATTTATTATTTCTTCGCCAGTCTTTGGTTTTTGATTCTCACATGCTTCTACCTCTCTCGCTCTCAGGATCTATCTTTATCATTAAATGTGTCCTTGATGGTTATCAGAATTAAAGAAACACCCACCTGACCTTTGATGGAGCAGGGAACTGTAAAGATGCTGATGATTGTTACATGTCCATATAGGGGAGGCTGCTGGGAGGTAGGAGGGGTAACGTACATTCATTTCAATTCAAAATTTGAAAATTTTTCCATAGGCCTGTATTTTGGCTCTGTTACAGTTAAGTCAATAATAAGACTAAGAATAATAAGAATAATAAGAACGCTCCATTTGGTTTACAGGTGATGATACAGTCATGAACACAAGGGGGTTAATGAAAATTGCTTCTACACAACTGTCTGAAACGAAAGGAAAGATAAGGACAACCTCAGAACCATCTGATGACGCTTCGGTCAGACAAAAATTGTTTGTATTTTTAATAATGGATGATGGGATTAGATTTGACATTCTTATATAATCTTACATTGTACTGTAAAAATAACATCATCTGAAGAATGACATTCTGCGTCAACACTTTTCTTCCGGAGCGTTTGTGGTCAGTTTGATGAACAGGATAAGCAACTTGAAAAACAACCCACCTCTTTGCATTAAAAGCACCCTGACTGGAGCACAGTTCAGTTGCGGACATTGCAGAGTAACAGCAACACGCGCCATGAAGAACTTCACTTTGATAGCAGCTTTGAGTCTCTGCAGCATTAGTGAGTATTGGGAATGAATGACTGTTCACTTATTTAAACATTTATCCAAGGGAAAATGTTCATGTTCCTTTTTTTGTTTTCTGCTTTTGTTTCAGGCTGGATCTCTGCCTCAGCCTCTCAGTATCAGACTGTGGAGGCTCAGCCTGGTGAAGAAGTCACACTGCAGTGCAACGTCATTTCAAATTATGATTCTCAAACATTCTGGTCCAGAATGGCCAACAGAACCAAGATCAGCTGCATTGTTGTTATGTATCGTTTTGGAGGCGACGTTACAGTCTGTGATGGATATGAAAAAGGGAAATTTGAAATGAAATCCAACATCTCCACTCTCTTTCTCAACATCAGAAAAGTGGATTTATCTGACTCCGGACTGTATTACTGTGGATTGTTCATAAACGGCATTCCAATTTTGACTCCCATACATTTAAAAGTTAATGGTAAGATTACTGTCTTTTTCTCTTTTAGTTATCGCTGTTCAGTTCCCTCTTTTTTGCTTATATTGTACAATAATTATATTTATTGTCTGAAAACAACATCCTGTATGCAAGAAAGTCTTTCTTGTTTTAAATCATTTTGATGTAAATCTGTCAAAACAAAATCAAGACGGATGTTATCTTTATTTTATTAAAGGCAGCGATGAGCCACATGGTGATGACAGGGAGGGTAAAAGTAAGATTCTCCAAAAGTTTTAATCAATTATTTGCAGGTCAAATAGTTCAGTTAGAATCAGTTTATAATGCTGAGCCTATATTAACTTTCTTGTAGAAGAGTCTGACGGAATAGCAAAGCTGACGAGTGCGAGCCTGGGTGCTCTGACTGTTGTCCTTGTACTGGTCATCGTTGGTCTGGTTATGAAAGTCAGGAAACTTCAGAGAGGTACTTTTTCAGTCACTTTCTCCATCTTGTTGGCAGTGGAAATGTTTTTAACTTTTGTCAGGATGCTGGAAAACTGACCAGATGTTTTCTGTGTGTCACATAGCTGTTAAAGAAGACCAGAATCCAGAGCAAAGAGAGGTGAACCCAATTTTAATACTTTTGTTTACTGCATATTGTTTGATAGAGCTGAATCGTTAAAGGAGCGCTGAGTAACCATTTGAAGCAATTTACATGTATTGGTCATGCTTTATTGGCCATTTGTGAGCAGATTGTTACATGATGTGAATATTATACCTTCCATGTCTCTGGTTGCCTATACAAGCCTGTGGATGATTTGTTCAAACTGTTTAATGCTGCTGGAATCTGGATTTATGTGTGAACGAATATGGTTGATTTTCTGCCAGTCCAAAGGACTTGTCTTTATTCACGTTGTCAAGTGCCTCGTCTCAGTAACAGAGAGCAGCTGTAGCCTAGAAATGGTGTTTTCAACATTAATGATGAGCTTCCAGCACAGCAAAGGTTCTCCTTCAAGTATGAATTTAAGGTAGTCTTACTAAGAACATTGTCTCTTTTCTCTTTTCACAGAATGTGGGCTGTGATGATGACGTGAACTATGCAGCAGTGACAATTCGACCGAAAGCAAAAAAAAGAGAGCAGGAGCCAAATGTTATCTATGCTTCCACCAGATAGACTCGTGAAGCGACTGGAACTGATGCTCTATTATATGAAAATGCTTTGTGCTTTTGTATGCCATGTTGATGAGAGCAGTTACCGTTCTAGCCAAGCTGCTTTTTTACGCAATAAAGATCATGTGTTCATCCATTTGTAAGTGTCTTCATACCACTGGTGTGTTTTGATGGAGGACCAGTAAGGACGATGATGACTGCCGAGACTTTCTTATAGTGAGAGATAGATGAAGGTCTGCAACAGTGGAGCAGTGAATGGGGCACACATCACTTGTTTGACAGGAAGAGACAGCCCAGTGTGGTCTGAGCACAACTGAGGTGAAAATCTTGAGGCCTGTCGGATCAAAGCTTTCTAATAAAAGAAACTGAAATGAAGTAGTGAATACTGACTGAGAGCTGAGAGACTGGAGCTGTATAGAGGTTATAGAGGACATCAATGTAAAAACTGGTTATTCTAACTATGATAGCGTAACACAAGTATATGTGCTATGACTCTGAATTAAAAACAGAATGTATTAAAGAAAAATTCATTCAGCAAAAGACATGGAAGAGGGCCTACTCTGGATATCTCCTGGTGAAACATATGACCCATCCTGGATCTTTGCCTGGATAGCTTTCATAGCCTGCATTCTATGTGCATGCTTACTTGAAGGGGTGATTGAAGACAGTTAAGCCAGGCTGTGACAACAATTAACAGCATTACAGGGTTTCAGCTTCCTCCTACCTTTTCAAAGTGAGTGGATGAGGCACCAGACTCTCTGAGACACCACAGGATAAGAGTGTGCATCACATTGCTGTTTCTAATTATCATGAAGGTAAGCCATGCACAACATAGTTAATTAAATAGAACAGTGTCTACTCCCTTGGTGGACTCTCTGTCTATCTTAGACCATCAGGCTTTGGTCAGTCACATTTGTGCAGGGTCAGCAGGTCAAGTCAGTGGTTTTACTTTTAAAAGTTTATATGTAAGCGTAGAGGCAAAGGTAGCAAGTCCAGACAGAAGTGACAAGGAATTTGGGGGGGTTAACAGAATGGGAAAGGGTGAAGGCAGGTACCTAAGCAGAGCGCAAAGTGACATGAGACACAGATTGGAGTCAGGATACTGGGAGGAGTGGGATAGACTGAGGGCATCTGGTGGATGCATGGAGAACCACAATGAATGCTATGCTTTATAGAAGTAGAGGGGCTTCTTTGAATGGGAATGTGGTCGGGACGGGCAGAATAAGCACAACATGACTGAGACACTCCTTGTGACAGAACCACTTCGTTATGGGATTGTGTCCAGTCATCGCTTCAAATCGTTCAGGATGCTAGAAAAATAAGTAGGGTGGGTCTGGGTAGCAGCAGAGCTCAGGTAAGTAGCTGTGCAACGGAAGAGCAGCAGAAAGTTGAGGAGGACTACAACCAGTAGGTAGGGCAGATGGATGTATAGACAGGACTCATCTGGAGTCTTATGACTTAGACAGGAAAATTACAACAGAAGATCCCCCAGAAGGCTTCACAGGTGGAGACAGGCAGTTGGCTGGGTAACTGAGGTGCAGGCAGGAGGCTAGCAGGCCCGTGGATAGCCAATGATGATACTGAGGCTAACAAACTGGGAGGCAGGCCAGAGGCTAATGATACAGAGACTACAGACTGGGAGCAGAAATTGGAAGATGCAGAGGAGTCTGGCATGACTGGCTCCTGGCTCTGTTTTTAGATGTGTCGGCCTCACGCTGGAAAGATGTGGCTAAAGCTACAAAGGAAGCAAACCATTCTCTACTGTCAATATGTTATGTACAGTTTAAAAGTGGTGGAAACATCTTTACAGTAAAGCATGTCACATTGTGTTAGTGAAAACAATCAATATCAACTACTACTATAAAAGACTGTATAATCACTACTTTTAAAAAATCCAGTTACAATCTGAAATTAAATTCACTTGCTTAAGTCGGCCCAGCAAAAACAAAAATACCACCTCCAGCATTTACCACCTTACTTAGACAGAAAAGGTTTCCCTGTGCAGAACACTCCATTTGGTTCACCGGTGATGATACAGTCACAATCACAAGGCGGTGAATGAACATTGCTTCGACACAACCTTCTGAAATGAAAGGAAACATAAGGACAACTTGCACAGAAATGTAAGCTTTAAACAAACAGACAACCTCAGAACCATCTGATGATCTGATGAGATCTTTGACTTTTATTGACTGTTCTGACAAAAGTTGTGTGTATCTTTTTTACTGGATGATGGGATTAGATTTGATAAATGTACATACAATTTTTGATGTGTCATTTGTACGTATCAAAAACTTCTATTGTATTTCATAAAATAACACCATCTGAAGAATAACTTAACATTCTGCGTCAACAGTTTCTACCTGACAGCATGTTTGTGGTCAGTTTGATCAACAGGATAAGCAACTTAAAAAAACACCCCACGTCTTCGGTTGAAAACACCCTGAAAGCACTGGGGCACAGTTCAGTTGCGGACATTGCAGAGTTACAGCCACACGCGCCATGAAGAACTTCACCTTGATGGCAGCTTTGAGTCTCTGCAGCTTTTGTGAGTACTGCCATTATATTACAGTTTACTGATTTAAACATTTCATTAAATGAAATGTTTATGTTTCTTGTTTGTTATCTGCTGTTTGTTTCAGGCTGGATCTCTGCCTCAGCCTCTCAGTCTCAGACTGTGGAGGCTCAGCCTGGTGAAGAAGTCACACTGCAGTGCAACAACATCTACAACAATGGTGCGGTGATATTCTGGTTAAGGCTGGTCAACAGAACCAAGGTCAGCTGTGTCTCTCTCAAAATCCGTTTTGTGATCAAATCTGATGCTGGACTGTATTTCTGTGGATTTTACACTAGTGGGATTCTAACTTTCAGTTTCATACATTTAAATGTC
>CAEMYA010000317.1:82660-106646 GCA_903131615.1 Diplodus sargus | reverse complement strand
ATATATATATATATACATATATTTGGTTGATTCTGGTCTGATCTATGTTTATATATATTTCTGCACACATTTGATGATAAACTGCAAACTGTTCCTGTAAAGTCAAACTGTTGGTTTGCTTCACTGCTGGCTGTCTGTCTGCTGGCTCCACCTGCTGGTGTGACAGAGGAAGTAAAAGGCTTCAGTGATTCTCTGATCCAAACAGTCAACATGACAGAACTGGACCCTGCTGACAGAACTGGACCCTGCTGACAGAACTGGACCCTGCTGACAGAAATGGAACCAACACCAGATGTTTCTACACGTTGATGTTTTCAGTATATTTGAGCTTTGGGTTCTTTACTAGAATCATCAATAAGTTCTGTGGTCCAGTAGGGACGAAAGAAGTTGTTGGAGGAGATATTCAGATCCTGTAGTACAGAAACGTACTAATACCATGAAGTAAAAGTACTGTTACTGTTACTTCAGTCAAAGTTTGTCAGTGTAATCAAGAACAAGTTCAAGTAAATCATCAGCTGTGAGGCTGCAACCACAGTCTGTACATATACACATCAGAATAAGTGATCATTAATTTTATGTCTACTAACTAATTGATGTAATTGTATCAACTTCTGAGTTGTTTAATCTAATTAACTCAAGTTCATAACGACACAAAAACCTCTAAGTTTTTTATTAAGTTTTCCACTTTTTTTTACAGCATAATAAAATTCAAATCAGCACATCACAAGAAGAAATCAAACATCAATTGGCAAATAAAAAAAGCAAAATGAATCACAAGTCGATCAATAAAAAGGGTACAAGTACTGTAACAAACAGGATACTCGTGTCACTGCAACATTAATAAAGAAGCACATCGTTTTCAATCCTTCTGGAAATAAAAGGTGAAGTTAGCGCAGCTCTGGTTCATGAAACCAAGTTTATGATTTACAATATTTATGAAGTTTAAAACAAAAGAAATAAATCACCAGAAGAAAAAAGTCATCCGCAAACAACACCACGTTCAACATCACCTGCACTGAACTACACACACTTTACATTTCACATTTACAGTTATCAACCACCTTCAATAAGACACGAGTGAGGCGTTTACTGACACATCAGAGGGGATAAATCACCTTTATGTGTCCTCAGTTGGTGGCAGTTAACAGAACTCAATAGAGCTTCCGAAAGGAATATAAAGTCCAGCATAGAGCGGTTCAGTGAATGTGGTCTGGACTCTGTGGAGGAGAGTCATGGTGTCAGAGACGTTGTAGAAGGACAGAATACCTGCACTGTGATCCAGGTACACTCCAACTCTGAAGGACCGAGGACCGATGATGGAAGCTCTGACATTGTTGTGATGAAAGTCGTAAAGCAGGTTTTTGGAACAATTCAACACCCAAGATTTATCATTTCGACCAAATCCACATTCATCCTCGCTCCCATCTCTGCTGATACTCTTGTAGGCGACTCCCACACCAACTCCACACTTTGCATTGTCCCACTCCACCTCCCAGTAACACCGTCCAGTCAGACTCTCTGCACTCAGAACCTGATTACTGTTAGTGAACCTGTCTGGGTGAGAAGAATAAATCTGTAACACTTTTGTTCTTGTTGCTTTTCTGTTTCCATCGAACAGTAACAGATGTCTGTAAGCTGTGTTTGGATCCATCGTGAGTTCACGTGAATATTTTGAGAATGTATCTCTGGTCTTAGGCTGAGGAGAAAGTAAATCATCCACATCAGTCTCTGTCAGTGAGATGTTGGTCCATGTCTCTCTCAGGACGTCCTGTAGTTTGTCTCGGACCTCTGACACAGCTGCTGCCACATACTCAAAGTACTTGAGAGGACGGCTATCGATGCTGGATGATTGACTGAGTGCTGACAGTGAGGGGTAGTTGTGTAGAAACTGGGTGTGATCCTCTGTGTGTGAGAGCTTCTTCAACTCAGCGTCTTTCCTCTTCAGCTCAGTGATCTCCTGCTCCAGCTTCTCCTGAAGCTCTTTGACTTGGTTCAGTTCATTTATTTGCTGAACTTCGACCTGCAGTTTCACATAAGAGTGTCTTTCCTCCATGAGACGGATCAGCTTGGCGAAGATCTTCTCACTGTGCTCCACTGCTTTATCAGCAGAGCCATTGATGGCCTCCACCTCCTGTTGAAGCAGCTTCACATCTTCCTCTCTGTCCTGGATTCTCTGCTGGATGTTGTGTCGACTCCCCTCCAGCTCTCTCTGCCTCTCAGTCCTCTCTGCTGCAGCTGACACTGTGTCGTGGCCTTTATGTTCCTCCACAGAGCAGAGATAACAGATACACTGCTGATCAGTACGGCAGAACAACTTCATCACCTCATCGTGAAGAGAGCAGATCTTTTCCTGGAGCTTCTCTGACGGCTCCACCAGCTTGTGTTTCTTTAAAGCAGCTGATTCATAATGAGGCTGCAGGTGTTTCTCACAGTAAGAGGCCACACACTGCAGACAGGACTTAAATGCTCTCAGTTTCCTCCCAGTGCAGACATCACAGGCCACATCTTCAGGTCCAGCATAGCAGTGATCAGCAGGAGCAGCTTGGAGTCCAGTCTTCTTCAGCTCCTCCACTAAAACTGCTAACATGGTGTTTTTCAGCAGCTCAGGTCTCGGTATGAAGCTCTTCCTGCACTGAGGGCAGCTGTAGATCCTCTTCTCATCCTCTTTGTCCCAGTGGTCTTTAATACAGTTCTTGCAGTAGCTGTGTCCACAGGGAGTCGTCACCGGATCCTTCAGTAGATCCAAACAGATCGGACAAGAGAAAGTCTCTCGGTCCAGCTGAACTGCTTTCTGTGCCATTTCACCTCTCAGTGTCAACAACCGTCTGAGCTTCACTTCCTGATAACCGAAACTAGTTTGGGCTCTTACCGTGTTTGTGCAGTGAATGGGGCATGTCAGCTCTTGCACTTCACCACATGTTGGCTACACCCGTTTTCAAACTGTCGATCTGAAGGAGAGGGAACCAGGAAATGTACTGACAGAGTGGAGCTGTTGTGTTTGAGAGCAGCAGAAGGGCTGATTGAAGCTCTGTGAATCTGAACTTTGTTTCCTCTTTTCTAATGTAGCCTCAGTTCAATTCTGTCAGATAAATGAAATTTGTATTTATTCCTGATGGTGGTCTGGACTTAAAACATAAAACAAGACCTCAGCACGAGCAAAGTTATTCAAAGAGAGACTAAAAAATGCTTCTGGTTCACCAACAATCTTTGCTTCAGTCTTAAACAACAGTGTGACTTTAAACACTGATGGATTATTAAAGTTTGAAACAACTGGACACGTTTCACCTCTCAAACAAGAGGAGCCTTCAGTTACAACTAACTGCAGGAGCAGTTAGGAGCAGGCAATGGTGGATTCGGACTGTATGCAGTCTATAATCCACCTGAACCTGGTTCGACCCGGGGCTTTGGTGGAGGCATCCTCTGTGGATATAAGGTGTGTGCATGGGGATATTCACAGTTATCCTGTGGTGCCAGTGGAAATTAGACATGGGGGAAAAGCATAGCGTTAAGGCTGCGGTTAGCTCCCGCCTGGTGCACCCTCTAATTTTGGGCATGGATTGGCCTGGGTTTAATAAATTAGTGGGGCAATGTGTGAGGGTGCATTCACGACCGGTAGGGACACAGAATATGTGTGCGGTGCTCAGTGGTGACGCAAGGTTGTCCGACGCTGCAGGCGGGGAGGAGGAGCCGGCAGTGCCTTGCAGGAGGCTCCACAGGTTCCCTTATTACACTCCATGGAAGATTTTCCACTCAAGCAGTTTCGTGATGATACTCTACACTTTGCCTCGGACCAAGTGATAAAAATTGATGGTCATTTGGTGCGCCCTGACGCCGCACAGGCATATCCACACTTTACATTGATTAGGGACAGATTGTATTGAGTGAGTCAGACAGGACAAGAAAATACCCAGTTGCTGGTACCGAAAGGCCACCAGGAAGTGGTTTGCCAGGTGGCTCATTATAACCCGATGGCTGGGCACATGTGGGGCGATAAAACACTCGACCGGATAACGGCCCGATTCTATTGGCCCGGCATTCGGGGAGATGGACACTGCTGGTGTGCATCTTGCCCTCAATGTCAGCTGGTTAACCAGCTGGCCATCCCACGAGCGCCTTTGCGCCCATTACCACTCATGGAGGTCCCATTTGAGCGGATTGGTATGGACCTCATCGGGTCGTTTCATCGGTGCACACGGGGGTTTTGTGTTAGTCCTCGTGGACTACGAAACACGATGACCCGAAGCAGTGCCCCTGCGCACTATCTCTGCAAAGAGTGTGGCACAGGCGCTGTTTCAGGTCATCTCCCGGGTGGGGATTCCGGAAGAGATCCTAACTGACCAGGGCACCTCGTTTATGTCATGTACACTACGGGAACTTTATGGGTTATTGGGCATCAAGTCAAGTGGACCAGCGTATATCACCTGCAGATCAACGGGCTTGTCAAGTGTCTGACTAAATATCTGAGGTCCATGATCCGTAAGTTTGTTCATGAGGATGGCTGCAATTGGGATAGGTGATCCTCTGTTGTTGAGGTACCCCAGGACTCCACGGGATTTTCTCCCTTTGAACTGCTGTTCGGCAGAACACCGCGGGGGGCTCTGGACCTGGTTAAGGAAAACTGGGAAGAAGGGCTGAGCCCGAGTAAAAATGAAGTTCAGTACGTCCTGGACCTTAGAGCAAAACTCCACACACTAGGGCAGCTATCACAGAGAATTTGCTTAAGGCCCAGGAACGTCAACAGCGGAGGAACTAGATAAAGACAATTTGCACCAGGAGATAGTGCTTGTATTACTTCCGTCATCCAGCTCCAAATTACCTTGGCAAGGACCCTTCGTAGTCACTTGGCGAGTGGGCGATGTCGACTATGAGGTTGTGCGTTCTGACAGGGAGGGCAGCACCATATTGAGACCTGCTCGGGCGTGGCAGTGCGTTCACAGCCCTATCGGTTACCAGAACACAAGAGAAAAGTGGTTCGGGAGGAATTGCCGGCTATGCTGGAGATGGGGGTAATAGAAGAGTACCACAGTGCCTGGTGTAGCCCCATAGTTCTGGTGGCCAAGAAGGATGGGACTGTCCGGTTCTGTGTGGACTATCGCAAGGTGAATGATATGTCACAATTTAAATGCCTACCCGATGCCCCGGGTCGATGAGCTCCTGGATCGGTTGGGCACGGCTCGCTTTTTCACAACACTGGATTTGACCAAGGGCTACTGGCAGATTCCCTTGTCTCCAGGTTCTAAGGACAAGACAGCCTTCTCCACCCCGTACGGTTTGTACCAGTTCATTACTCTGCTGTCTAGGTTGTTCGGTGCCCAAGCCACATTCCAGCACCTTATGGACCGGGTGCTGCGCCCGCATGCTGCATATGCAGCCTCCTACTTGGATGATGTGATCATCCACAGTGGTGGCTGGGCTGAACATATGCAGCAGGTGGCTGCGGTACTCAAGTCACTGCGGCAGGCTGGGCTCACGGCCAACCCAAAGAAGTGTGTGGTTGGACGGGAGAGGTATGGCATCTGGGGTACAACTTGGGTGGCGGGAAGGTGCGTCCCCAGGTAGATAAGACCGCTGCGATTGCGGCCTGCCCGAGACCCAAGACAAAAAAAGATGTGAGACTCACCTCTTTTTGTAGCGGACCCGACCAGCCCCATGACTGACCTCACCCGAAAGGGTGCCTCAGATCCAGTCTGGTGGACGGAGCTGTGCCAGCTGGCGTTTGAGAGGGTCAAACAAGACTCTCCTTCAAACACCTAACTTCTCTTTCCCTTTCCTCCTGCAGAAGGAGGTGGAAAAGGGGGCTGGGGGGCGGTGTTGTCTCAGCAGGTGCAGGGAGCCAACCCCCCGGTGCTGTACAGCAGCTGGAAGCTGTCCGAGAGGAAGTCTCGGTACAGCACCATAGAGTGGACGGTTGGCCATCTGCGGTACTACCTGCTGGCCTCTGCTCGGACCACGCTCCCCTCTATTGGCAACGCATGAAGGAGACCACTGGTATCTGGCTTTGCAGCCCTTTAAGTTCAAGATGGTCCATAAACCAGGAGTGCAGATGGCCATGGACGATTTCCTCTCTCACTCCCATGGGGAGAAGGGGGAGTGTGTTCAGCTCCCCGGCCTAAGTTGGGCGGTGGAGGTATGTGGGGGTGAGCGTGGTCGGGGCACAGCTGCAGGATAATGGATTTGTATGGCACTTTTCTAGACACTCAAAGCGCCTCACAGGGTTCCAGGTTCCATTCATTCACACACAGTTGTAACAGGTGGGAGCTACCTATGTTGGCTCCCTCCCTTACTTGCTACTCAGAGGAACAAACCACACCCGCCCCAAATATGCTCGACACAAAGTAGATATAAAGTAGAGAAATTATCTCTTTTTATTAATGCAAAAATAAGTTTTCTTTCAAAAAAGAGTCTATTGTCTGAAGGGGAGGAGGGGGGAGCAGAAGCGCAGAGTACCAGCAAGGGTGGTCAAGTCTCTTTCTCTCTCGCTCTCTCTCTCTCTCTCTGTGTGTCTCAGCTGGAGATGTAGGATCCAGTCCGCTCCCTCTTGGTCGCTGCTCTATGACTGCGTTGTGGCCCAGAGCCAGCCGGAAGTTGCTACAGCACGCCTACACAATGATGATGGTGTCCTTTTAGGGCAACCTCACACAAAAATCCCAACACTGGTGAAAGCAGGCAACCACACACAAAAAAATCCAGATAAGGCAAATCACACTCCACACGATGGTGGTATCAGGAAAGGAATATCACTATCACGCTTAAGGTCGGGTACCCCAACACTCCACCAGGCGGCCGGCGTGACAGAGTGGACACAGCAGTTCATTCTCATAAGCAGAGGGTAATATGGCTGAGAGAGAGAGAGAGAGAGGCACTTAGCTCCGTACTGATCCGTCAATCCCGTCCTGCATCGGGACACAACAACTATGACCCAATTGACAGGGGCGGGGATCGAACCGCTGACCCTCCGAACATAGGCCGACCCGCTCTACCAACTGAGCCACGGTCAGGAGAGCAGAGCCAGCTGAGTGATTGACAGAGCTGGCATCCAGTTACTAATCACTCACTCCCTTTAAATGCAGTAGCGGCTGGACCTCGGACTGGAGAGGCAGGAAGGACGCCCTGGAGAGCAGGACGGGAGAAAAGAGAGTAGTGGGCTACGAGACGCACAAGCCGCATTCAGCTCCCGGATCTGCACGTGCATGGGGTAAGTTAATAAAAGAGGCTTAAAATCCATACAGTCCACACAGTACTGTGTGTGTGTGGTTCATGCGAGAGAACTCACAGTAGCCTGGAAAGGGCTACATTGGCGCCCAACTTGTCTTGGCGGGCGAGTACACAGACATGACAGAGCCACATCATCCTCAGCCAGTGGCGGCACTGGGCCAGATGCGAGGTTAGATCGCTGCCATGCACCAGGAGCAGGCAGCGCTGAGTAGGCAGCAATTGGAGGTGCTCTGCACGCAGACGGAGGCGCAGACCTGGCTGCTGCAGGCGCTGCTGGCTTGGTCGGGGGCAGGGGCACCATCTCCCCCTCCACATGCGCTCTCAGGGGTCGTGCTGCACAAGCTGATGGCGGAGGACGACCCCCAGAGTTTCCTCGACATGTTCGATGCAATGGCGGTGGCATGCGGCTGGCTGGCGGTGGAGAGGGCCATGCGGTTGCTCCCATTACTGTCGGGGGAAGCCCAGACTGCAGCCCTGGATCGGATGGGCTTCACCCTGGAGGATCACCGCTGCCGGTTCCGGACCATCTCCCCGGCCTAATTCGGGCGGTTGAGGAATGTGGAGGTGAGCGTGGAGAGGCAGGAGAGGCCATGGTGAGCAGGACGGGAGAAGAGAGAGCAGTAGGATCTGCACATTGATGTCCAATGGGGTTAAGATAATAAAAGAGTCTTAAAATTCCAGTACTGTGTATGTGGGGTTCGTATGAGAGAACTCACGGCAGCCTGGATAGGTCTACACAATATTATTTGTCCAGCCCAGAGGACTGCTCGTTTGGTGAAAATACGATTGTAGCTCGTTGTCTACCTTACTACGGTAGGAAAGAGTTGTTGTTTGTGTTTTAACAGAGTTTCGCTTATGAGTTATTGATCCAGGAGCTTCGAATCTGTGAATATATTTCCAACTTTACCGAACTGAATCCTACCACATAAGTCTGTTTCGTATCATATCAAAACCGTCTCAGCTCGCTTGCGTACCACCTGTGCTGTAGGTGTCGTTCTTCTGCTTTGAGATGCTGCTGCTGTTTGAGAGGCTTTCATGTGAGATCATCGATGTGATGAGACTCCACCTGCGCCAACCGCAAACTTTTTACATGGAACTTGGACAGGGCCGGGGGCACAAAGGTCACTGTGGCCCTAAGATGATTATTTGAAATAATCAATGAAGAAATAACCACAGGGCCTGGACGGTTTCATCATCATTTTAGAGCTACGGTCACATGATTATTCTTCTGTCAACTGGATTCAAGACATTTACAAGTTTACAGCGTTAATAATTTTTCTTCTCCAGATGTTTGAAAGACTCGCTGATGGAGCGTTTAGAGTTTCAGTCACTTTATTGAACAGTGATGAGGAGAAACATGATGACATGATCACAGTTTCACTGATTCCTACTATAAATAAGTTAAGTGACACTTCAGCTACATCTGTACTGATACAGACACGAACACACTCAGTAGCAGCTGAACGGCCTCATGGGTAAACACAAACCATCTTTGGTTTAACTGATCAACCTTATAAAGTGTCCTTGAGCAAGGCACTGTGGCCGACCTTTGACCTTCATATGAGAGGAGAGCGCTGTCGACAAACACTGCAGTCACGCTCGGTTCGCGTGTTCGTGTGTGCAGCTCTGAATAAACTCAAATAAAACCTTGTGATCAGCTCAGTCAGCAGGATGAAAAGTTCAGTTTACGTCTCTACAAACCACAGATACATTTAAACGAGTCCAGTACGAGACAACGTACCGTACCGACATTTCCACCTTCACATGACATGTTCATGACTTGACGCTCATGTTGCTGGTGGACGGACTGCCGAGTCTGTGTTCCAACACTTATTAGCCTGACAGAGCTGGATATTTCTAAAAGATCTCAAAACACTTTGCAGCTGAGTTTGTGGCGACCAAAACAGGTATTTTAAGACAAAACATGATGTTTTTCTGACCCTGACCAGAGCGGAACCACAGCGTTGTGAGGAGAAATGGAAAATTGGACTTCATGAAATATATCGTTTAAACACATCTGTGGTTTTGCAGAGACGCACTTTGCCAACACTTATTCTAGTGATTAGGTCAAAATGATACTCAGTGAACGTCAACTGATCCATACGTCTAAAACGTCTCCAGCGACATCACTGATCACCTGTAGTCCACTAACGACTGGCTGCTGAGAAACCACAAGTCTTTTAGAGACTGCTGGTTTTCGTCAGTGTCGGACCTCTGAGATGGTCTCGGTGTTTCCCGGTCCGGCTCGTGACATTATCATTAGCGACAGCGGTGACTTCGGTGACTCGTGTTTCTTCATGTGGTTGCGGAAGATCCTGGCGCCGCTCAGGTTCTTCTTGCAGATGTTGCAGAAGTAGGGCCGGGTGTCGGAGTGCACGTCCACGTGGTAAGTGAGCTCGAGGGCCCGGCTGAAGCTCTTACTGCAGAGCGGGCACTGGTAGCGGACTCCTGAGTGCGTCAGCTGGTGGCTCTTGAGCGAGCTCTGCTGTTTGAAGGTCTTGTCGCACCTGGAGCACTGGTACGGCCGGGCGTCGGTGTGCAGCCGCTGGTGTCGCCGCAGGGCGCTGGAGAAGGTGAAGCTCTTGCTACAGTCGGTGCAGGTGTAGGGTTTCTCCCCGGTGTGGATCCTCTGGTGCTCCGTCATGTGGACCTGCTGGGTGAAGCTCTTCCTGCAGGTGGGGCACTGGAACGGACGCTCGCCCGAGTGGATCCTCAGGTGTTTCTGCAGCGCAGAAGCCTTGAAACAGTCTCGACCGCAGACAGGACAGCTGTGCTTCCCTTTCCCGCCGGCGGGGACTGCCTGAATCTCTGAGCGGCCATCTTGTTCTGTCAGGACAGTGACAAGAGAGACATTTACTTAATATTTGTGAATTTACTCGAGGTGTCAACATACAGATATTGACGACATTTAAAAATGAAATATTAACACACATGATAATATTGTGTGAATCTAGAACCTCTTAAATTATTTTCCTTCCTTACATTGTTATAGCAGCTGATAATAATAAACTTTGCTGCTGGTTGCCACCCGCCATAAAACAGAAACAACACAGTAACTACAGCCGCTGACTCTCATTCTACCACCACAGTGTGGCGCTGCACAGAATCATGTCAGAGGAGACGACAGACCGACGAGCGCCGGCCTCCAGTCCTCTTCCTCGCCATCAGAGTTGATCAAACCGCTGACGTCTCCCTCCTTGTTTTCCTCTCCGTCCTCCCTCAACAGCAAGCTATCTTGGTTACCGTGGTTACTGGGTGGAGGTCCAGACTTGGTGATGAAGGACTCGGCGGGGGTAGAAAGGTCGCCTGAGTCCTGGAGACATCACGAGACAGATGATAAACAACCTCACAAGAAGCTGTTCTGGTCGTTTCACATGATGATGATCAAAAGGCTGAAGTTCGTACCTGCTCATGAGCACCTTCCTCTTCCTCCTCCTCTTCTTCCTCCTCCTCTTCTTCTTCTTCTTCAGTCTTCAAGTTGAGCCAGAACTCCTGAAACAGGAAACATCACCTCATCAGTCTCCACTCAAACAGAAATAAGGTTCAGATTAGAGCTGCAGTGAGAACTCAGAAGAAAATTAGCAACGAATATTTTGATAATCAAGCAAAAAATCAAACATTGGCTTCTTAAGCAAAAGATTTTCTGTTTGACTTCTGCAATTTGAAGATGTCACATTGAGTTCTGGGAAACTAATGAGCTTCTGCTTTTAGTTCCAAAGTCTTTCACCATTCTTCATGTTGAAAGACTTTCACAACACAAAATGTAAGTTGTGTCATAAAGTGACGCTTTATTTTTTAAAGATGTCGACGATCTCACAGCAGGTCAAACTGATATCTTGTCACCTGGCACGACGCACTCTGACAACACTTTGTGTATAGACTGAAATCTGCTTATAAGGATCAATTTGCTCCAACGTTAGATCAATATGTGATCATACGTGATCAGTTTTATGATCTAACGAACAGCTGAAGAGGCGGCAGAGAAAGAGGAACTCTGTTCTGCAGCAGTTTGACAAACATCCGCTGATTATGAAATGAGTTCTGCTGCACAGCTCTGGGATCAGTTTTATATCACGTTTCTTCTGTAAAACACTGCTTACGAAGCAGAAACAGCGTGCCGAGGCCTCACCTTGTCTGCGGGGGCTGCGATGAGTCCGTCCCTGATGTGGATCCTCATGTGTTTGCGGAGCAGGCAGGGCCTCAGGAAGCTCCGGGGGCAGATGCTGCAGGGGTGAGGTTTGTTGGCCATGTGGATCTTCTCATGAGCTCTCAGGTTGGTCGTGGTGGTGAAAGCCTTTGCGCACACGGAGCAGCGGTGCAGCTTCTCTGTCGTGTGGATCTTTAAGTGCTCTTTGAGCCTGGACGGCCTCGTGTAGCTCTTCCCACAGACGGAGCAGACGTAGAGCTTCTTCACGCTGTCAGAGCCGACGTCTGTCACATAAACACATTCAGGATCAGGAGGACTCGGACAGGATGTAAAGATCATTTAACAAACCAATAAAGTGTCAGTTTGTTGTAATTAAAGTCAAATCTCATGTAGTTTTGTGTTAAAGATCGTTTCATCAACACGTGACCAGAACCAACATGGGGGTCAGAAAAGGTCTTTAACATGAACGTCACAATAAATCTGCTCATACTGACAAGTGCAGTTCTGTTAGAGGAGAGCTGGTTCTGGTTCAGTTCTGTGAGCTGCTGACATACAGGAGCAGCTCTACAGTGGTTAAGTTACGTTAGCGATATGAACTGATGTATGTTTAGTGCTCTGACCGGTCAGTGAATGCACCGTTTCCTCTTCATCATCAACATCATCATCGTTTCTGTTGTCGGCCTCCTGCAGCCCGTTCAGAACGCCGCTGCCGTCCCCGAGCTGCTCGTCTGGCGTCTGTGAGAGAGAATGTGTTTCAGTTTGCAGCGACTGAGAAGTTAAACTGGAAACAGACAATCAACTTGTTAGTTTGGAGCAACCGTCCAAAGAATCTCCAGTCACAGTAAACATAAAAGAGTATTTAAGGGTCTGGAAGCAGCAAAGTCTTGACCTTGTTGTCAGAGTCCGACAGTGCGGCGCTGTGGTCTGGCGTCATGGCGGCGCTGTGGTCTGGCGTCATGGCGGCGCTGTGGTCTGGCGTCATGGCGGCGCTGTGGTCTGGCGTCATGGCGGCGCTGCGTCCCTCCCTGCAGTGGATCTCCTGGTGCTTCCTGAACACTCTCTGCATGGAGAATCGTTTCTTGCAGACGTCACACTGGAACGGTCTCTCTCCGGTGTGAGACCTCTCGTGCTCCCTCAGCCGGGAGGCTCGGCTGAAACCTTGGCCACAGATGTCGCACATGAACTGCAGCGCCCTCTGGTGGAGCTTCAGGTGCTGCTGCAGCTTCTCCATGGTGGAGAAATCTTTGAGGCACAGGAGGCAGCGATGCAACGTTTCCTCCTGGTGTTTAAAGACAAAGGTTTATTCATTAGATTCAGGCTGCGTCTTTTTGTTGAAAGGCAACAAATCACTGAGTTTGAAGTGACTACCTTGGATCCTCCACCCAGCAGCTACCTACACCGACATGTCTCACATACCCAGATACTCCATCTGGCATGCTGACAGCTCCTGCTCCCACTTCAGACGGGGTGCATGCTAACACTTTTATCTCAGCAGCCACAGTGAAGATTTATTACCTTTTATTAAGATTTCATCTTAATTAAAGGTAACAATATTTATTTCAATAACGTCCTCAGATCAGTTTGTGATCTCGGGATCTCTCGTCAACTACAAAACTCAGCATGGGGGGGAGATGATGACTGGGTTTTACTTTCTAGGGGACTTTATCCTTGAAGTTCTCTCACACTGACTCACTCATCACTCACGTTGCCAGCTGCACCTCCAGCCTGGACCACAGTGTTTTCCTCAGCATGCCTCTGCAGGTGTTTCCTCAGCAGGCCCGGCCGGTTGAAGCTCTTGCAGCACAGCGAGCAGCGGTGAGGCTTCTCTCCCGTGTGGAGCCTCACGTGGTCCCTGAAGGACGACGACGTGGAGAACGCTTTCTCACAGAACGAGCAGGAGTAGAGGTTCTGCTCTCCGTGGGTCTTCTGGTGGTCGCTGAGGCCAGTCCTGGAAGCGAAGCGCTTGGGACACAGCAGGCAGGAGAACGGCCTCTCCCCGGTGTGAGTCCGCTCATGTTGGACGAGATGCCGTCGCTGAATGAAGCCGCGGCCGCACACCGAGCAGTGGTGGGGCTTCTCGGCGGCGTGTTGGAGCCGGTGCCGCCGCAGGCAGCCCAGCTGGGCGTAGCTGGCCCCGCAGTCTGGGCAGGAGTACGGCTTCTCGCCGGTGTGGACCCGCTGGTGCACCACCATGTTTATCTTTTTTGTGAAGCGCTTCCCGCACACAGAGCAGCTGTGCGGCTTGTCACCAGAGTGTGTGGCCATGTGGTCCGCCAGCCGAGACGGACGAGAAAACTCCCTGCTGCATACTGAACAGTGGTGGTGGCGTTTTGGCTGACGGCTGCTCTCTGTGGACGGCGTCTCTGTGTCGGGGACGCTCCCGTCTCCTGCAGGACATGATACTGACATTAACATCGTGAAGATCATTTGTGTCCTTCTCGTTCTCTCTCTGCAGGTGAGACGCTCGGATTGGTTCAACTCTCATGTCTGTGCAGTAAGCATGAAGCTAGAGCTAGCTTAGCTTAGCATAAATATTGGAAACAGGTGGAAAGAGCTAGCATTGCTCTGTTCAAAGGTAATAAAATCCACAAACTAGCAGCTAGCTGGCTGTTGCAGTGTGCACAGAGATCATTTAGGTATTTTAATGTGGGCGTAGTCAAAGAAACAGTCTCTGACCTTCAGCAGGAAGCGGCTGACAGTCCTCTCCTCTTCGTTCTGCTTCCACCTTCACTCCGTTCATCTCCTCATGCTCTGATCTGTCTGAGGGTGGACGTGTCTCCTCGAGGCCTCTGAGACAAAGACAAAAGACAAAAACACAAATCAGTCAGCACCTGATCAAGGCTGAAGCTCAGACTGAAGACACGGAGCTCATTTCCACATGTTAGACTCACAGCAGGCCTGTTCCAGGTCACTTCTCAGGGGTGTTTCATTGAGTGGAGGTCAAAGTTCATCCACACCAAACCGGGACGGCCATTTCTCTATGCAGGCGGCTGTGTGCAGGGCTGCAGGGAGGTTAAGAACACAAACTGAACTTTAGCCTTCAGGATGTTTACAGGAAACATCCACTTACATTTAATTTAATCATTTTTAAAGTAAGTCAGAATTCATCTTCTTTAACAACTTCAGGTAAGTATAAAGGTGAGCAGTGTGCAGAGTTGGGTTGTATGTCGGAATGAAGTTATTAAACAAAATTAATATGCATCTTCTCAGCAGGTAAGTTTATAAAGTATTAAGATAACATTATGTTTGGTGGCTTAAAGCAAGCTGGATATCACAGCTAGAGATCATTTCCAGGACATTTTCAGTGATGATCTATCCGATGTGCTGACAGAAAGCACGCCCGAACACTAATGTGGTCCTTAATTAGTCAATTTATAACTCTGGTGCCATTTTCTCTTGTGGATTACACTGTATCATCATTATCATTGTCATGGCTGCCTGAACACCAATGACTGAAGAGCATGAACACCAGTAACCACGAGCTGCTGGACGTTTAGCTTTCATAAGCAAATAAACACAAGAAGAAATAAGACAAGTCTCTTAAAACGGTCAGATTCTGCATTTAGGGTTTTTGCTTTTTCCTTTATTGTCTTATAAAGCATTTTTGTGCACGTAAAAGTTCTGCAGGTGACAAAGCCCAAAGTCCAGACCAAAGGCAGTTCCTCTCCCTCAGACTGCCTGACCCGCCTGGGTCGAGCCTTTACTTCTGTATCTTATGTGCATCACTCTGCAACAGGCATTTTACAAATATATATATTCATTATAAAACATAAACAGTCAGTCAGCAGACACAGTTGCTAATGCTGTATCTGCGTTATTTTAGATCACACTACCCTGCTCGGCAGTATCCTCCTACTCTGCCTCTGATTGGCTACATCCTGCCCGTTAAGTAATGTGCAACTCTCACCAAAGATTGAACAGAGGCGAGATGTCTCACTCTGTAGCAGTAAAAATAATGTGTTTTTTGGAAATTAAAGTCTGTAAACCTGTTCTGCTGGAACCCCCAAATAAAAGTATGAGCTGTAAAATTAGCATAATATGACCTCTGTATAAATAACTACCCTGTTTACATTTAAGAAAAATCTACGTTTTTATAACAATATACAGTTTACTACTAACACCATACTGCGCTGTGCAGTTTAGGGGAGATTAAAAATGTTTCAAGAGATAGAAAAGTTTTCAGGACATTGGAAATTTGGTCAACAGTTTTCCAGATCCAGTCCTGTAAAATAACAACAACTAGCATTATAATTATTATTATTCTTCTTATTATTATTATTACATAGAGTCTTATAGTATTACCTATATAATCCTACAGGACGGGTTCCAAACTCCAGTTGGGTTTCTTGTTGGGAACACCTGACATTAGAAACCTATTGGACTTGTTGACATGGATATAGTCTCATATCACAGTATCATGATATCAGGTCCGGTCCGGTCCGGTCCAGTCGGGCTGAGGTTTAACTGTTAACTCTCCTGCAGTATTAGTATGGTTATATTTATTCATAATTACAATATAACGCACATTACTGACACTCAGCCAATGTTCATTAGATGATGGAGGGAGGTAGGTGTGTGTGTGTGTGTGTGTGTGTGTGTGTGTGTGTGTGTGCGTGTTGACTGATGCATCCAATCAGAGAAGAGAAGCGCCGTTAGATGTAAATACACATTTTTCCCTCCAAGCTAACAGTTATGCTAGTTGGTGGGTCTTAAACCGAAGCGGTGGCGTTCAGCGGGCGCACGGACACGTTACCTCGGTGCTCTGGAGCTGGAGGCGGGTGATGCGCGGACAGCTGCGGGGGAACAGGCACCTCTGGCGGGTGAACGGGCTCCAGGAGGAGACGGCGGCTCTGACTTCGCCTTGACGCGATGCTAATGCTAACGGTGCTTGCTAGCTCGGATGCTGGAGTCATACGTCACAGCGTCCTGGACCGCCGCTCCGGCCAAACGCGGGTTTCTGCCGTCGAACGCTAATTACGTCATTTTTAAATTCGACAATACAAATCCGAACCCTCCGAAGCAAAGATGGACCCCTCAGCGGCCCGGCAGGAGGGTCCAGTTCGGTGTCAGCAGCAGGTAAAGCGACATAAACAGACAGCAGGTGGATTCAACGTAAACTCGATCTTCTTCGCTCATCAGCTGCGCGGCGCTGCGCTCAGTGCTGCCGCCGCTGGCCGGAGGAGGAACTGCAGCAGCCCTGCAGCTGATGTTCATCCACACTGTAAAGAGGGCGACTGACCACAGACATATAAAGATTATACCCATTATCTTTATGTCTATGTTACTGACTGGGTCAGACTGCAGACTCACATCAGACCCGTGAAACATACAAGACTTTTACAGTCGTTATTCCCAGTAATAAACTGAAGGGATCACAAAGGTGTCCTCCCAGATTTCATATAAATATAAAGGACGACGTGAGAAAAATAACAAAAACATTGTTTCCATCAGTAGTCCAATATTCATATACTGCTGAACTTCCTAGACTACCTGCGTGAATAATATGAAGTACTATTATTTGTACTTTCAGAGTAATCTTTAACAGAGAACAAGATAAAGTATATTTCGCGCAATCTTGATGTGGAACAAAAAAGGTACTTGACATAAGTAGTAAAAATAATTATTATTGCTCTCTGGTAAAGATTTTGACACAAGTACTCCATTCTGAGCCGACGATCTTCCTGTTTCCACTTGAAGCTGCCTGAATGCTCAACACAGCTCTTCTGTGAGCAACATCAGATCACCAACATCAGCGCTGGATTTCAAGGCTGGTTCAGACTGCAGGGGAATCAGCTGTCTCTCAAATCAGACAGTCTGCACTATTAACACTGTGTGATTAGATCTGTGTGTCCAGACACCACCAACCGACCGCACGGGCTGCTGTGGTGATGATGTAAGCGTCAGTAACTGTGTGTGTGTGTGTGTGTGTGTGTGTGTGTGTGTGTGTGTGTGTGTGTGTGTGTGAGACACGGCTCAACAACACTGAAGCCTGAAGTGTTGATGATCAGTTGTGTTTCGCACTGCGAGAGACAAAAGACGCTTTGAAGTCTGAAATGAGCTCCTGGAGAATTCTGACTTTTAATCACATTTCAAACCACCGGAAACAGATCCAGCTTTACTTTGGATCCGTTTCATAACTCACATTTAAATAGTTTTTTTGTTGTTGTCCAGACTTCCTAAAATCAATGTGGACACAATCTGGATGATGTTCCTTCTGAATAGGATCAAATCCCAAGAGTCTATAATAAAGATCTGACGTCACTTATGAGAGGATGATGTAATAAAGGGCACATGTAATTTATTAAACAGCTGACAAACACACACTTCCATCACTCCAGCGTCCTCCTCTCACTCTACTGCTTCTTCTTCACCACGTGGGCACAGTCATATTTGCCTCTGACCACTTTGAGTTTGACTCCGGGCAGATCCTGAGTCCTCCCGCCCTCCACCAGCACCACGTTGTGCTCCTGCAGGTTGTGTCCCTCCCCGGGGATGAACGCCACCGCCTCCTTCCCGTTAGAGAGGCGCACTCGAGCGCACTTCCTGTTGGCAGAGTTGGGCTTCTTGGGTTTTCGGATCATGGTCTTCAGGACCACCGCCTTCAGCTGGGGACGGCCAAATGTGGCGCCGACAGTTTTAGGAGGCGGTTTGGGTTTCCCCTGCCGGTGCATCTGGTTGAGGGTGGCCATCGTCCGGGAGAGGATGGGAGCCGTCCAGGCAGAGGCATGCTGGGACGCTGCAGAGAGAGAAAAGTTATTTACATGTTTTAAATGTAAAGAGACCAGATTCTAATATAGGAAGCACAAAATAAAAATGTACTTCTTGATCACAGTCACTGATTGAACCCAGCAGACCTGATGTTCTCGGATCTCCTCCTGATTAACTCACTGATGTTAATTTCATCTCAGCACTTCGTCTGTTTCTGCCAGTTTCTTTATTTCAATGTTGTTACTATGAAGTCATGTTTGATCTGTCATTTTGGTGGACGGCTCTAAATACTACAATACCCATGAGCCTCCAACGTCACTGTGTTGAAGGTCAAGACACTGAGCACCACCCTCTCCTCCACCTTCAACCTTCAGACGGACCAGCATGCACCTGAGACAGACAGACGGTGTGCAGGTGTGCAGCCTCACCTTGAAACAGTGACGTCAGCGCCGGCCTCAGGCTCCATAACACAGACATTCCTGAAACAAACCAGGGAGACTCTGAGGTTCAGGGTTTGTGAGGACAGCACAGCAAAACATTGACCACCAACTGGTTTGATGGTACAAGTTATTAACAAAGTTACTCATACATGATTTGTTTCACTTTGTGAGACTCTGAATAAAACTATGTATACTGAGCAAGACTTTAATGTGTCTCTGATCCAACACTCTAACCGGTCCCACAGAAACACACACCAGCCGTCAGTTCCTTCCTGCTGATATGTCGCCTCTGTACGTGGAGGTTTAGGTTACATGACTTGTGTTGTAGTAAACTGGGAAAATGACTTGATTTCAGTTGAACTGGGTGAAACACATATGCCGAAAAAAGAGGCGACTCTTGCTGACTTTTATGATGTCTAAAGTCTACTTTCTGACTCCTCTATAGCTTTCTGACGAATAAGAAACGTTTAAATACGACACTTGGTAAATGGAGTCTGGTGTGACCTCCGCTATAGTAACGTCTTCTCAGCAACCAGGGACTCTACAAGCTCCAGCCCACATGTAGTCACTACTGAACGTACCGAGCAGTGAAGAATAAACATTTCTCAGCGTGCTAATGCTAATTAATGCATATAACGGCACATACAACAATGCTAATAGCTAGCGTTAGCCATGTCACAGTCCACAGCACGGAGGTTATGTGTAACGTTACCGCTCTACGTACCGGCTCTGAGCCCACAGACCTCCGGTCAGAGTACCACAGGAAGTCCGGAGAGAAAACACACAATGTATTATTTCAGATATCAAGATATTTATCGCATTTTGACTGCGGAATGAACCAAGGACGTTTGAATTCCAGCGTGAGCGACAAGAACTTAAAAATACCGGAAGTGATAACGGCGATACTGAAGTGCTTCCGGGTCTCCTCTCCCACCAAAATAAGAGACATTTATTTATTCAGATAAAAGTTACATTTTTTTAATTTAACATTTCGGCATTGTCATTAATCAGTTAATGACACATTAACAATTAAATAGGTGTGTAATATTAAATCAATTTAGTTTAATTGTTTAACTATAGTTTTCACTAATATGCAGCATGAAGGTTTTGAGCAGAACATGCAGTTTGCTCCAGTCACACAGTGGAACCTCTGTGGTCCAGAGACCAGCTCACTAAATCACAGTCATCATTAGATTGGTGTCGACTGGGTTTAGTGAGTTGGAACAACAGGATCGATCATGAGCTTCGTCCTGATGCTCATCCACAGACCAGCAGCTCATAAAACTGATCCGGAAACGTTCTGTGGAGGTCAGATGTGTTTTGGAGCTCAGGTGACCTTCAGCTGCTCTCATGTTCTGTTAGAGCCATTTGGACTCTCCTGAACCTCCCTCTGCCTCTGCTGTGAGATGTGTGAGTGAGCTGCCTGAGACGTCCTCAGTCAGGCTGATGAGGTTTTATTAAGGTCATCATGTCCTGATCAGATAAGATGGACAACTTTATTAATCCTCGAGGAGAAATGAGGTCATCATGGCAGCGGTACAATGAAAATGTAGGGCAAATATAGAAATAATAAGGAACTATATACAAGATGTACAAAACAATAAAGCACAATATACAGTAAAATGCTTCAGCAGTTACAAAAACAAGTTAAAATATTGAGGTAAATAAAATAAATTGCTGAGCTGAGTAGAACTTACAGTGAAAGATAAATAAGGTGCAGTTTTATTTACAGTGATAATAATTTAAAGCACAATAAATGATGTGTGTGTTCTTGTGTGAGCGTTGTAAAGTCTGATAAACCTGCACAGGAACAAATAAACCTGATAACTCTTCAAACAGGAAACAGTTAACGTCTGAACTGTCCGAGCGTTATAAATGTTTGTTAAAACTTGTTTCAGTCGTGTTCTATAATGAAAACGACACCTCAGACGGCTCCAGCTGGACCGTCCGAACCTCTGGAATAAAGTGTGGTCATGACGTCACCGTGACGACAGGCCTGTGAGCTGAACGTCCTCCAGTCTGACGTCATTCACTGTGTGAGCGTCTCATTTTCATGAAACACCGGACAGACTTCAGAGTTTCAGCCTCCTGGGTGATGTTCATGTTTTCAGGTGTGTTAATGTTTATTGCTGTGTGACATTTACAGGTGAGCAGATATCAGCAGGTGCACAGATTACTGATGGATGAAATCAGTCCAGATAAGTCCAGTCGAAGGTCTCGTCCTTCAGCTCCGGTCAGCAGATCTCTATCAGAGCGCCACGGTTACATATTAAACCTGCAGGTGAGCAGACAGGTGAGCAGACAGGTGAAGCCTCTCTGAGCTGCAGTCAGTCGCTGAGAAGATGAAGATGAGGCTGGAGCTCTTCCTGGTCGTCGTGGCGTTGGTCTGTGTCGCCGGCAAGCCCGCGAGCAAGGCAGCGGCAGGCAGGAACAAGCTGCTGCTCATCTCCTTCGACGGCTTCAGGTGGGACTACGACCAGGACGTGGACACGCCGAACCTGGATCAGATGGTGAAGGACGGAGTCAAGGCCAAATACATCACCCCTCCGATGCTGACCATGACCTCCCCGTCCCACTTCACCACCATCACCGGTACCACAGAACTTTATACACCATGTATTTATTCATGTACTTTACTGAGGAAACGACCAGGACGCTGCAGCCACACTGACAAACAGTACTGCAGCTAATGACAGACAGTAATGTGACTACAGACAGTAATGACAGACAGTAATGTGACTACAGACAGTAATGTGACTAAAGACAGTAATGTGACTACAGACAGTAATCTGATGACAGACAGTAATGTGAGTACAGACAGTAATGTGACTACAGACAGTAATGACAGACAGTAATGTGACTACAGACAGTAATGTGACTACACAGTAATGACAGACAGTAATGTGACTACAGACAGTAATGTGATGACAGACAGCGATGTGACTACAGACAGTAATGTGACTACACAGTAATGACAGACAGTAATGTGATTACAGACAGTAATGTGACTACACAGTAATGACAAACAGTAATGTGACTACAGACAGTAATGACAGACAGTAATGTGACTACACAGTAATGTGACTACAGACAGTAATGTGACTACACAGTAATGTGACTACAGGCAGTAATGTGACTACAGACAGTAATGTGATGACAGACAATAATGTGACTACAGACAGTAATTTGACTACAGACAGTAATGTGACTACAGGCAGTAGTGTGACTACAGACAGTAATGTGATTACAGACAGTAATGTGATGACAGACAATAATGTGACTACAGACAGTAATGTGACTACACACAGTAATGTGATGACATACAGTAATGTGACTACAGACAGTAATGTGACTACAGACAGTAATGTGACTACACAGTAATGTGACTACAGACAGTAATGTGACTACACACAGTAATGTGACTACAGACAGTAATGACAGACAGTAATGTGACTACAGACAGTAATGTGACTACAGACAGTAATGTGACTACACACAGTAATGACAGACAGTAATGTGACTACAGACAGTAATGTGACGACAGACAGTAATGTGACGACAGACAGTAATGTGAATACAGACAGTAATGTGATGACAGACAGTAATGTGACTACAGACAATAATGTGACTACAGACAGTAATGTGATGACAGACAGTAATGTGACTACAGACAGTAATGTGACGACAGACAGTAATGTGACGACAGACAATAATGTGACGACAGACAGTAATGTGACGACAGACAATAATGTGACTACAGACAGTAATGACAGACAGTAATGTGACTACAGACAGTAATGTGACTACAGACAGTAATGTGAAGACAGACAGTAATGTGACTACATACAGTAATGTGACTACAGACAGTAATGTGATGACAGACAGTAATGTGACTACAGACAGTAATGTGATGACAGACAGTAATGTGACTACAGTCAACACGTTTAAACTGTTCATGTAAAAGAAAACGTCAGATTTTATGTTTTAACTCTTCAGATGTTCTGTGTAGAAATATTAATGTGTAAACTAAAGCTGTCAGATTAAAGTATGTAAGAGGAGAAGAACATGAGAAGTTCTTCCACCGTGTTCTCAGAATACTCTGGATATTATCTGAGTGGTGGTTAAAGTCATTGTTGGAGTCGTAGATACAGTTTGTAATTCATTCATTTAAAGAGTTTCATTGGAAGTAAATAAAGATTTAATTACTATCAACAACTATTTAAATACCACAGAAATATGTGACTTCTCCTTATTGTCAGTTCTGAATTTAAGCTCCAGATGTTTCAGATCCAAACTGAGTTTATTTGATCTGACAATGAATTTACTTCACGATATTCAGACAGACAGTTTACAGAGAGTTATCTCACTTAAACAGGAATCGAGTGGTAATTAAAATGTCGTAACGTTTCATAACGAGACGTTTGTCTGCTCACAAGATGAAAATCTTTACGGCTTTATTTGTGTCCATAAACTGACAGCAGCATGATGTAATGATGCAGGACTGTCAGAGGATTAACTGATAATAATGATAATACAAATAATATTAATAATAATAATAATAATAATAATAGCAGCTCATGCTGCCTCTGACAGTCGGGCAGTGTGACACTGCGTCACCACACATCTGTAGCTGTCACAGTAAAACAATCAGAACATCAGCTCGTCTCACTTTGGACCTCACGTGTCGTCTCAGAACCTCCGGACAGTTTTACAGCGACATGTGTATCAGGGTTACATAATGAAGCACACAGTCACATATGATAAGATATCATTTATTGTCCTGCTGTAAATTTGTTCCTCTGCATCCAGAAAACACGTGGAGGGAAACAGAAGCAGACCAGAATAAGGAGAAAGATAAAGTGAGCAGCTTTGGTTGAAGGTGAACTCTGAGGTCACCTGAGCGGGTCCAGGTGGAGTTAGCCAACAGGAGGCTAGCTACACAGCTAACTGACCTTTAAATTTCACAGTCCAGACACATGAAACTCAAACTGCTGCCAAATATAAGATGGAGGCTGACAACAGCTTGTCCATGAGGCCTGACGTCACATTTAAACTTCCTGTTCACTTTGAGCTTTTTAACGTGAAACTCTTAACAGTTCTGAAGCATTCTTCTGAAGTGAACCGGTCCTGTTCTTGTTCCTGTGTGTTAGGCAGATGGGTGGAGGATCACGAAGTCGTCCACAACATGATGTTCGACGACAAGACCAACCTGAAACTTCCTCACAAACTGACGCTGAAAAAATCCTCGTGGTGGAACAAAAGAGTCCTGCCATTATGGATCACAGCTCAGAACCAGGTGAGACCTCGTTAAGATGGCGTCCGGGATTCAGTTAAACTGACGATCGATCAGAGTTGAGTCGAGCTGGACTCAAAGGTTTTTGAGTCTCTCTCCCGACACTTCTGGAATAAAGATCGAGTCAGAACTAGACTCAGAAATCAACTTGAAAACAATAAAATCACTTTAATTGACCATGTT
>CAEMYA010000317.1:47355-82606 GCA_903131615.1 Diplodus sargus | reverse complement strand
TTGTCATTGTTTACAGTTTATTTGTTGTTGTTTACAGTTTGTTTGTCATTGTTTACAGTTTATTTGTCATTGTTTACAGTTTATTTGTTGTTGTTTACAGTTTGTTTGTCATTGTTTACAGTTTATTTGTCGTTGTTTATAGTTTATTTGTCGTTGTTTAGGGTCTGAAAACCGCGTCCTTCCACTTCCCCGGCGGCGGCGCCAACTACAGCGGTCAGGTGGTCGACCGAGTGCTTTTTGAGGAGTTTGACCACCCGGACGACAACGAGACCGAGTGGCAGCAGAACATCGACAAGGTGCTGAGCTGGTTCTCCGAGGAAGACTTCCACTTTGTGGCGCTGTACTATGGTGAGCCGGACAACGTGGGCCACGCCAAGGGCCCGGACCACCCCGACAGGAAGAAGATCATCGCGCAGATCGACCGCACCATCGGCTACCTGAGGGAAGCCATTGCTCGCTCTAATCTGAACGACAGCCTGAATGTCATCCTCACCTCCGACCACGGCATGACCACGGTCAAGAAGCGACCGCAGGTGGACGAGATCATCATCAACAAATACATGGATCTGCTCAAGCTCACCAGCTTTGAGATCCTCGACTACGGCGGGTTCGGCATCCTGACGCCGAAGACGGGGAAGGAGCAGGAAGTGTTCGACGCGCTGTCCAAAGTGCCCAACGTGACGGTCTACAAGAAGAACGAGTTTCCTGAAAGCTTCCATCTCGCCAGGAGCGAGCGGCTGCCCCCCATTGTGGTCGTCGCAGATCTGGGATTCAACCTGAACTCTGTGAGTTACTGGAAGTGACCGAGTGACCTTCAGATGGTTCAGTGTTGTTCAGTCTTCATCCTCTCAGTTTGAGTCTTTTCTGAAAGCTTGTTTCCCAGAACCGACTCCGAGGTTACTGCAGCGCCTGATCAGCATCTTAACCATCAGCCTGCCAGTCGGTTAAGAAACTTTGTAATTACAGTTCTGAAGTGCAGAAACTCTTAATTCTCCTCTAATGGTTTTTATCTGAGCAGTTAGATAAATTGAACCCGTCCTAAATTCTTTCCAGCTCCGTTTGAGGGTGAAGTGACGCGAGCTGTCAGTGAGGTCAGAGGTCCAGTCAGCCATCAGAGGAAGCTGCAGACCGACGACATCGAATGTCTTTGTGATTCTTCATCTTTTTGTTTCCTTCCAGAGATTCATCGTCTACGTCAACAAAGGCGACCACGGCTACCACAACGCCGAGATGGACATGAAGACCATCTTCTGGGCCTTCGGACCGGACTTCAAGAAGAACTTTGTGTCCGAGCCGTTCGACAGCATCCACATTTACCCTCTGATGTGTAAACTGCTGCAGATCGAGCCGGCGCCGCACAACGGATCACTGAGTGTCACGGAGAACATGCTGCTGGGCCCAGCGGGACCAACAGAGGGACCGGCTGGAACAGAGAAACCCGGCTCTGGTAATTTCTTTTTAATATTTATTACGTTTCAGACATTTCACCTCAGAACTCCGACAGAACCGTTCAGACTGTCAATGTTTCATTTCACATCAGAAATTTGAGAAAAGTCCAGAAACTGGAAACACATCTCAAGTTTCTGTGGACGAACGTTGTCTGGAACTTTATAAAGTCAATCATAAGTTACTGAGTACATTTACTCGTGTGTTGAAACACTGTGTGCTACTTCACTTGATTTTTTTCCATTCTGAGAAATATTTTACTTTTACTGCACAACATCGACTTGAAGGGCTTCAGTGACTGATTTTAAGATTTTATATCCAATAACGAAGTCTCTGACATTTTACCTCTAAACTTAAAGTTTCCTCTCCCATTAATCACATGACGACCCCTTAGATTTACCTGGTGACCCTTCAGAGGGGCCCGACCCAGCAGTAATCTGGGTAATCTGTTAGCACCACCAGCAGTAATCAGAGTACTTCATGTAATCAGAGTAACTAACAGTACCGCGGTTGTTTCAGGTGGATCACAGGGAGCTCCACTGTCCGTCGCTCTGCTGCTGTCCATGCTGCTCTTCATGTTCAACGTGCTGTAACAGACCCAGGATCAGACCAGACCCAGGATCAGATCCATCACCACATCTGAAACATCTGCTGGTTTAGGTTTTAAAGGAACAGTTCACTCAAAATAGTAAATTCAGTCATTATCTTGTGTAAACATGCTAACACTGTTAGCTCAGTAGAGCTACCTGATGCTAACACTGTTAGCTCAGTAGAACTACCCGATGCTAACACTGATAGCTCAGCAGAGCTACCTGATGCTAACACTGTTAGCTCAGCAGAACTAACACTGATAGCTCAGCAGAGCTACCTGATGCTAACACTGTTAGCTCAGCAGAACTACCCGATGCTAACACTGATAGCTCAGCAGAGCTACCTGATGCTAACACTGTTAGCTCAGCAGAACTACCCAATGCTAACACTGTTAGCTCAGCAGAACTACCCGATGCTAACACTGTTATTCGGCAGCTCCAGTGAAGACTTCATGTTAATAAAGGTGTAGATCTGGTCTGAGATCAGTTAGTGATGTGTTCTCTGCTGCAGACTGTGATCACAGCTGACGAGCTGATGGAAACATCTGATGTTTAAATCAAGTCTCAGCTGCTTCAGTTGTTCAGCAGAATGCTGCAGCTCTGTTTACTGTGAAGCTCCAGAACTGTTCTGTGGACTCCGACACTTCACTGACTTTATAGGACTGGACTTATATTTTTGGGACATTATATTTCTGTAAACTGTTGTTTGTCATATTTATACACAATATGAACTTATGATTGTGTGCTTTTCTATTTCCTGTAGCTGTGAAGTGATTGTTTGTGACGCAGTCGATGAATCTGATGAACGACAGTTTTTATTTAGTTTTGGCTTCCAGCAGTTTCTGAAATAAATGTGAATATTTACAATGTTTTGATTTTGTAAAAATAAAGATAAATCTGTGTTTAGTCCTGAGATGGAGGATGAACCAGTTAATAATTATATTAAATAAACATTTATACAAACAGAAAAGTCTCAACTGTGAACTTTTTTATCAACAATATGTTCTTCTTAGTTTGGGCCTCAATTAACATGTAAACTCTTAATGTTCCACTAATGTTAACAGCACCTTTGTAAAGTGTATGAATGAATATCTAAGTTAACATGAACTGTTAATACTTATTATTACAGCATTAACTAACAATCTTCTCTTATCATAAAGTGTCTTAGTTTACATGAACAGTGAAACCTACTGGGAGGCTTCGTCCACACAACGCAGTAAACAACAGACGAGAGGACAAATGAGTCATGTGTTGAAGACATCACGTCTTTATTCTAATTAAATTACAGAGTAGAAAAGTGTCTCCTGAGCGAACGCGTCCTCACAGAATGTTTAACAACCCAGAATCTGATTTATTGATCAAAGTGTCGAGTCAGCAAACTGAACCCGTCCAGACCTGAAGGAGAAAATACGACGACATCCATCAGTCGTCACCGCAGGCAGCGAGGTGAGGCACAACAGTGACACACAGTCACACACACAGTCGCACACACACACAGTCGCACACACTCACAGTCGCACACACTCACAGTCGCACACACACACACTCACAGTCACACTCAGACACACACACACACAGTCGCACACACTCACACTCACAGTCGCACGCACACACACACACACACACACACACTCACAGTCACACTCAGACACACACACACACACACACACACACACACACACTCACAGTCACACTCAGACACACACACACACAGTCGCACACACTCACACTCACAGTCGCACACACACACACACAGACACAGTCACACACAGTCACACACACACACGGTCACATGATCAGCTTGAATCAGCACGTTGGATTAACGACAGCCTGTCGGAGGTGAAGAGCCTCTCCTGCTTCATGAAAGCAGAAACTAAAAATTAAGACAATAAAATTAAACTTCAGCTGTTTTTCAGATTTATCAGTCTGTAAAATCAGATGTCCTCGGAGTCCGATGCTTCAGGAGCCAATCACAGCGCAGCAGCAGACCGCCCCAGTAAAAACCAACCGGAGACCCCTGAGGGAAGCGTTCCCACCAGCGGCGGCCATGTTTGCTCCGAGCGGTGGAGCCTCCGTGTTTCACCATAAAACGATGAGAAATTAAACGTCGTCTGAGAAAACGCAGCATGGCGAGGTGAAGCCTGATTGGCCCTCCCACGACCTTTCACCTCCAGGGCTTCAGTGTCCCATCAGTCACAGCCGCCCCGCCCTCCTCCGACAGCGCCGCCTGGTACTGGAGGGCGGCGGTGGATCATAGCGAGGTCTCCGCGTCCACGACTCTCCGGCCGTCCTCGTTCTCCACGCTGATCTGGACGCTCGGCAGCTTCTCCTGACTGGAAGACATGAGAACAGCTGATCGATCACTCAGACACTTTGGACAACAGCTGATCGATCAAACAGACACGTTTGGTGTCACTTTACAGACTCAATGATTGCTGGATGAGGAGAAGGATCATTAGTTGTGGTCCGGTGACTCTGACTGGATCTCTAATCTGTGAATGGCTCTGATCCGACTCCTCACTAACTGCTGTTCAAAGGTGACACCGTGTTCATATGTTGGACTGCTGAGGTCATTATCGCTCCCCTAACTGTCGACCTGCGCTAGTTTACAGTCACCTGCGTTACACATCAGTACACTCCAGTCCAGGCTGACTGAACCAATCACAAGCAGGCTCGGCCGGTGAGCGTCCGGTGGGTTTTACCTGTTGCTGCGTCTCAGAGCTTTGCTGCTGTCAGAGTTCATGGAGACGGACTTCCAAATGCCGCTTTTGGCCATTTCATCCGAGATGTTCACCTCCGACGGGTCAACACTGTAACACACACACACACACACACACACACACACACACACACACACACACACACACACACACACACACACACACTCGCACACACGCACACACGCACACACGCACACACACACACACACACGTTACTCTCTGCTGCAGCGTCTGCTAGCAGGTGGTGGTGTTGTGACGTCATGGACTCACCGTCGTTTCAGGTCCTTGGCGGGGAAGCTGACGTCGTACGGCGGGTCGTCCTCCACCTCCTCCATCATCCGCCGAGCGTCCTGAAACAAACACACGTCAGCGGCCGGCGAGGACGCTGCAGTCTGTCACAGCTCAGCGTGACGACTCACCTCCTTCTCCTTCTTCTTCTTGTCGTCGTCCTTCTTCTTCTTGCTCTCTGGGATCAGGTCGTCCAGCCAGCTCAGCTCTCTCTTGGTGAAACAGAAGTCCAGAAGCTTCCGGATGAACACCAGAGCCAGAACCTGCAGAGGACGCCAACAACAGAGACCAGTTACAGCCTTCAAGCATTAAATCAGGTGAACGTTCTCTCAGTCGTCTCCGCCCTTCTCACCATCATGGGGAAGACGACGGCGGCTGCTGAGGCCTTGATGGTCCAGAGGACGATGAGACAGGACAGCTGCACCACCGTGAAGACGTGGACCTTCCACAGAGGGACGTAGCGCAGGTAGATCAGGTCCGGCTGGTGTTTGGCCGGCATGCCGAACAGTTTGATCCGGTCGAACAGCTGCAGGACGCACAGACGGACACGACGTCAGAGACAGAAGCTACGGCTACATGATAATCAGAGTTAAAGACTGTTGATCGCCTCCACAAGTTGTTCAAGCGAGTGTTTGAAAAGATAAACGACCAAATCAAGAACCGCTGGAGACGTCTGAGACGCCAGCAGACGACTGAATAAACTGAAAACTGTCTGAATGTCTGAAACCTTCATCACATCGTTCAGCCTCCATGAAAACAGAATGACTTCGATCATATAAAGACATTCTGTCCCTGTGAACACAGACGACACTGAGACAGACCTGAATGCCTTTGAGCGACGACACTCCCATGTAGAGGAAGACTCCGTACAGGACCGGCATCGGGATGAACTGACGGACAGACGGAGAAACTTCAGGTTAGAAGGAAACATCTTCAAACACAAAGACACCGAGACGTCTTCGCTCAGTTTAATCTAACAGTATTTGTCTGGTGCCTCGATCAGGCAGGAAGTCTTTAACAACGTCAGATGGAATGAAGATAGAAACCTGCTCGCAGCATCATCACACTAATGAGTTCTTCTTTGTTGCCACAAAACTGAACTAAGAATAATTTACTGATATTCAGTGTTTGATTTATAACTGTAATCTGATAAATACCAACAATTCTTCTGATATCAAACCTCAGACACAAAGAAGGAGCCGATATTGTTCCTGTTTAGTGTCTTTGTAACATGTGACATGTTTAGATCAATAACATGTTTCTTCTTTCATAAATGGAGTGTAAATGGTGAAATCAGTGTAAACAGTGTGTTCAAACAGCTGATCAATGTTGGCAGGTAAGACTTTAGCACTTTAGACACAGAAGCAGACAGGCTGGTACAGACATGCTGCCACAAACTGACACTTTTTACAAGGAGACAAACAACTGCAGCTGAAAGATTTAATGCTGAATTTACAACAAGGACACAATGAGTTACAATCTGTCAGTTTCATAATGTTAAAGTTTAACTCTTCTTAACAACTCCTAAAATTAGCTAATTTGTAAAGGGAGTCTGGTGAATTTGTGGTTAATAGTCGGCTTCATGTATCACATTTAATGCTGAATTTACAACAAGGACACAATGATTAAGAATTTGTCATGACAAAGTTTAACAAAGTGTTTACAGATTCTCCTCATTCAGCAACTCTTAAAATCACACGATTTGTTAAGGGAGTCTGGTGATGGTGGTTTGTCAGTTTATGGCAGCATGAAGAAGAAAGAGAAACAACTTCAGCTTCTGATTTAATGCTGAATTTACAACAACAATGAGTTACAATCTGTCAGAGACTCAGTTTCACTACGTTAGAAAGTTTGTTTTAACCCAACAACTCTTAAATCACCACATTTGTTAAGGGAGTCTGGTGATGTTGTGTTACTGATTCTGATATCGGCACGTTCAGAGAGCCCAAACCTCCTCGTTTCTTCTTCTTCTTCTTCAGTCAGGACAGATGTTGACATCAGGTCTGAACCATCATCGTGTCATTTAAAGTAAAACCACTGAAACAGTCTGAGCATCGTCTGAACTCTGAGCTCATAACGTCTTTCATTCCTTCTTATTAAACAGAGAAGTTATTAAAAGGCGTGACGTCACCTTGAGGGCGGAGGTCATAAAGACGGAGCAGCCCATCAGGAAGAAGATCATGAAGCCGGTGACTCTCTGCTCTCTGATGCCCAGGAACTTGGGCTGCTCGCCCGGCGCCGCGCACTCCGACTCCACCTTCAGACTGTTGACGTGGGAGATGGAGAGCACGGTCGCTGCGACGAACCACGGCAGGCCCATGATGGAGCACACGCCCAGCATCACCGCCACCACCAGCAGGTCCAGGTGGTAGCCGCAGCCTTTCTGCAGCCGACACACACACACACACACACACACACACACACAGGGAGGGTTTATCACTGAGCCGTCTGTCTGCACTCACCTACAGTCCCGTCAGTCGTCCTGACCTTCAGTTTGTTCTCCTTCCTGTTGATGATGACGGCAGTGATCTGCTGGTCCATGAAGACGAGGATGGTGCAGAGCAGCGCGGGGACGGCGGCGGCCAGCAGCGTCCACCAGGGATTCGGACCGAGCGGCGAGATGAGCCAGCCGCGGGTGTTGGACGTGGGCTGGACGGACAAACATTAACAGTAGAAATGTGCCGTGTGTGTTCAGAGGTTCTGATCCTCAGTGAAGCTCACAGCTGCTGCATGTTTCTGCAACACGTCTCACTTCTTTCAGCCTGGATTTGTTTTCCACTGAGACTAAAAACCTGTTTTCTAACAGAGTCCTGGTTAAAGACTGGCAGCAGCTCACAGACGCAGACATGAAACAAACAGAACAATTACAGAAAAACAGCCGAGACATCAAATATCAACATTCAGAACATCTCAACCAGAGGACGTCGTTCTGCTGGTGTGATGTTAATAAGAAGACAGATGATAACTTAATTAGTAGACTAAGTTCCTCTCTGGGATTAATTAACACACTGTGCTAAGATTCTCCACTAACTGGACTGAACAGAACAACTGGGCTGTAACGCTAAATTACTGGAAACGTCTCGCCAACAAGACCTGAAACAGCACGACGGTTTGAAATGTGTCTGTGTCGTCATGATCTTCTCCTTCTTTCTTTTAGTAATCTGATTCTAAAATGAGAACAAGTATTGAACCACAGTTCCCTAAAACCATGTGACTGGACTCCTCCTGTGAACAGAACTCCTCCAGCATCGGGTCAAACGTCCAGAGACGCAGAGCGGCTGGATGTGACGACGTACAGACGTTTGTTACAACCTTCATCCTGTTTGCAGCGGCTGTAATGACTCGTGGTCAGGCTTCATTCTGCCTGATTCAAACTGTTCACTGTGTGTTTTTAATCTTTATGTCACCGATTTAAACTCACAGTAAAATCATCAACAGTAACAGCTTCAGCTTTTACATGTAAAACGAACAGTAATTAATGACTCTGAACATTAAACAGTTACATCCAGCTCGACTCTGACACACGTCTCTGATCTAAAGATCCTCACTGTTTCTCTCATTGATCCGACTAATGTTCGAGGTCTCTGCTGGTGGATTTAACAGCGTCAGCACAGAGTTGCATCACGTTCCCCTCCAACACAAACACAGCAGCTGATAAAGTGACGCCCTCCGACCTGTTACCTCACCGCCCACAGAGCCAGCACGCCAACACACGACCCGCCGCAACATCTGACCCGCCGCAACATCTGACCCGCCGCAACATCTGACCCGCCTCAACATCTGACCCGCCTCAACATCTGACCCGCCTCAACATCTGACCCGCCTCAACAACTGACCCGCCGCAACATCTGACCCGCCGCAACATCTGGAGACTCAATCCGCTCGAAAACATATTTAAGAGCCGGTCCTGCATGATTCAGTTTGTCTTTTAATACTTTATCTATTTAATCTCAGTCTCAGCAGTGACGAACTCCGTAAAGAAAAGAGTGAATTCAAATGCCAAAAATTGATTAATTAAAGATGTGCTGAAGAACGTTTTTATAAAAGTTCAGTTAGAAAGTAGAAAGTCCAGACAGACGTCAGCAGCCTCAGTCAGCTTAATAAACACTTCATGTCATTAACTATAACCTTCCGTCACGTTAAAGTCTCCAGACAGATATTTTTCCAGGTCTGGTATACGAGGTCAGAAAGTCCAGTATGGTATCGACACCAGAACACGTCCACAGATCAGAACAGAACCGGACTCGGTGTTACCTCGAAGCGGTCGGGTACGTTGAGTTTGGGTGTCGGAACTCCCACCAGATAATCCACCAGCACCATGATCATGATGGTCAGGAAGACGGCGAAGTCACTGATGGTCGATCGAACCTGCAGACATAAAACCGTCTGATCAACATCCATCAACACCGAACCAACGAGACCCGACTGATGGTTTCACCCGCTGTCAGCGTCCAGAACATGATAATCACTGCAGAACATTATGATCCTAATCCATTTACTGGAGTCCAAAGAATGAGCGTTTGAGCCGGAAGTTAAAGTTTGAATATTTAGTTCAAATTGTTGGAGCTGATACAGAAAACATCCGTGAGACTGATGTTAAACATATTTAATCGCTTATTTTATATCTTATTTACTGAACATGTCACATGTGAGTTTTAGAATCAGTAGTTTCCCCCCAAACTAATCTAATAAACCAACATAATAACTTTATCTTAGGAAATCATTTCATTAAACATGAATAAATGTGTGACGGAGACGCACCCTGGTGGGGAAGTATCTCTTGGTCTTGAACTGTTTGAGGAAGGCGGAGAGGAAGAAGGTGGTGAAGAAGAGGATGATGGACCAGAACAGGACGTCGGGGACGAAGGGGCGGTCCTGGTCGCAGGCCGGGCCGACGAACTCGCCATGAAGATCCATACAGTCCTGAAGACAGACAGACAGACAGACAGACAGACAGACAGACAGACAGACTGATGAGCTGCAGCTCCTCTGACGGCCACCAGAGGCCGCTGTGACCCGACTGTGTTGAAGTGAACAGGAAAACCTCCAACTTCTCTCATTAAACACACTGAATACTCGTCTGTGTGTGTGTGTGTGTGTGTGTGTGTGTGTGTGTGTGTGTGTGTGTGTGTGTGTGTGTGTGTGTGTGTGTGTCGGACCTTCACACTCAGCTGGTCCCACTGGATGTTTTCTGACGTCAGGTTCTGATCGGAGGGGTCTGTGGGTGGAGCACACTGACACCTGCAGCGGAGCAGCAACAGGATCAGAACCAGCACCACTCTCTTAAACCAGCCCCTGACCTGAAAACAAGCCTGCTACCGGGTCGGGTCTTACGTGTAGGAGGTGAGGTTGTCCAGCTGGTTGTGCATGTTGATGGGGTAAAGCTCCGCGAGGTGCACCAGCTTCTCCAGGGCCTCGTAGATGAAGATGATGCAGATGAGGGCGGCGAAGGCCTCCTCGGTGAAGCGCGTGATGTAGCAGACGAGAGAGCTGGCGTCGGTGGCGACCAGCACGAGGCAGAGGAAGGCGGTCCAGAGTCCGATACTGGTCCGCAGGGACAGGTAGGACAGACCGTAGTCACTGAGGACAGACAGGACGGGACAGTCAGACAGTGAAGCCTGTTTTTAAATGTTTTCAATGCACAGGAAGTCATGTCAGTATGTCGACATCGAAACAAGGAAAGGACACAACAGCGTGGGATCATGGGAGATGTAGTCTTCACCGATAAATAACTTCCACTGCTGTGACTCTGACGAGGTGAGATCGTTCTCAGACTTCCTCTCTGACTCTCCTGAAGTGAAACTCAGCGTCACCTTCTCTGGTGTTCTGACATGTTACACTGACGTCTCTGCTGATCCTTTTTTCAAAACCATCCGTCAGCTCTTTGATCGTCTCAGACACTAACTTCACTTCAGCTTTCACTAACTCAACTCGCTGTGACATAAACGTTCTTCAGACACTGAAAATGTTTGAGAACATGAAGTTATATTCTAGAAAACAGAAACCAGACGGGAGCTCGTCTCGTTTCACCTCATGTGCACTTCAACTTCTAACACAAAGACAAAAGACAACGAAGTGAAGTCTGAACTCAGACGAACAGTCGTACTCAATAAAACTGCTGCAGTAACAATCAGGGTGATGTGATCAGAGAACCAGTCAACAAGATGATCAATCCAATCAATACATTCAGTCACAACGTCCTCTGTGGAGCAGAAACTCTCCAGGCAGGAGAGATTAAACAGACTGTTCTGAGGTCAGATTTAACTTTTACTTCATTGAATGAGAGACACCATGAAGAGAGCTGCTTCGGGCTGCAGATCAGTGATCAGTGTTATCAGTCTGATGTACAGAGTCAACACTGACCTACAGAGTCAACACTGACCCGAGGCCGTCGACCACACAGGCTCTCTATATAAACCAGAAGCCCCTCCGTCCTCTTCTGTCCCTCAACATGTCTCGGTGTCTCCCCGTCCTGCTGCTGTTGGCGCTGGCCTGCCTGGCCCGGTTCGGTTCGGCTCAGCCCGTCGACAGTCAGGCCGAGCTGAAGCGGTTGCAGGCCGGGCTGGAGGAGCTGAAGGCCGAGAGACGAGGTAAGAGACGCACCTGCAGCTTCACCTGCAGCTTCACCTGCAGCTTCACCTGCAGCTTCACCTGCAGCTTCACCTGCAGCTCAGACCGACGAGGCTGCTGACGTCCTTCAGCTGATCAGAACAGACAGAACCGGGTTTCCTTCAGGCAGACAGGTGAAGCCTGAAGGTGTTAAAGGAGCAGTTCACAGCAGTAGCATCAGATGTGTCCACGCAGCTCGTCTGTGTGCTGCGACTTCTCTCAGACAGACGAGTTGCTGACGCTCTTTATTCTGCAACTTCACAAAATCATCTGTTTTGTTTCTGAGAAAGCTGAAAAACGTTCTGTAGAAAAACAGACGAGAGTCTGAGTCTCTGTAACTGTTTTCAGTTGTTCTTCCCTTTAACTGTTTGCAGCCATGACGGAGCGTCTGGATGCAGCTGAGAGGGAACTGAAGAGAGTGAAAGGTAGATAAAGAACGTGAACGTTATATATTATTATTATATAACTGCTGGTGCATGTTGGAGCTCAAACTGCTGAAAATGAGCTCATTGTGTCATAAATCATTATTAAATGTTTGTGTGCTGATTATAAACGAGGGTTTAATGTCTAACATGTTGATTTATTCATTTCTAAAGAGTTGAAACTTTCATCAATCTGTTGATGTGACGCAGCCTCAGATACTTTAAAGGAGCAGTCTTTAGTTTGGCTGAACAAATATTAATGAGCAGAGAAAGATCCTCATTGGCTGACGACCTCATTAATATTTTAGATATTGATTCTGCAGCTGCTCCTCTCGGTGTTTTCACAGGATCTGACTGTTTCTTTTCTTCCGGACAGAAACACCTAAGGTTGCGTTCGCAGCCTCGCTGGGTTCCGACGGCCTCGTGAAGACGACCGCCGGCAACAAAGACCTCGTCTACAGGGACGTCCTGACCAACGTGGGCGGGGCTTACAACGCTGAGACAGGTGAGACCCTGTGATCAGGTGTCCATTAGGAGAGACACTACAGGTGAATACATCATCTCACTGGATGCAGGTCGTTGCTCACATAAAGACAATTATTTTTTTAACAACAAGTTGTTTGATATTTTACGTTAAATATACAAATGAGACCTCACAATTAAATACGCACACATTAGCACAAATGTCCAGAACATAAATCTGGACTGAAATAAACATTTTGGACATTTTCTGTCCACGAGTCTGACAGAAGGACACGCTAATGTTAAAACTGATCAGTGAATGAAATAAAGTGTCTGGATTTAAATGTGTCCGTGTTGCTGGAGACAAACAGCTGAGTTAATAAAACTACACAAATGTGAAGGAACACCTGTGGATGAAACAGGTCCTGACACCCGTCAAGTATCAGTACCGTCTGTTGGACCCGTCTGAGGGGTCTGACTCCATGATGTCCTCATCACTCCTCCTCGTCCTCCTCCAGGTGTGTTCACAGCGCCGATCCGTGGAGTCTACTACATCCGCTTCACAGCCAACGGGCCCACCAACTTCCCCCTGAGCGCCGTTCTCTACAAAAACAACGCAGAGATCCAGCTGATCGCCCACGAGCAGCCGTCCGGGGAGGGCAGCGACACGGCGTCCAACGGCGCCGCCCTGATGCTGGAGGCGGGCGACAGGCTGAAGATGGTGCTGTGGCACAACACGCAGATCTGGGACAACAGCAACCACCACAGCACCTTCAGCGGCTTCCTGCTCCTCTCCATGTGAGCCACCGTCACTACTCTGACTGCTTCTGATGTCTGTGTGACACTTTTCATGACATAGTGGCAGAGAAACACTAGAACGTGGTGCTGATGACACCTGACTGCAGTTCTGGGTCAGATTAAACAACAGAAGGTGCTCGGTGGGTCCTGAACATGGACTGTGTCTCTGTGTTTTAGGGTGGACGAGCCTCCAGCAGAGGACAGTGAAGACGTCCAGCTGAAGACGCTGCAGGAGTCACTGAAGCAGCTTCAGAATGAAACTCAGAGTAAGATTCATGTGAACACAAAGCACTGCGAGCATCTCAACACCCTCAGCACTGATATAAGACATGGTGGACTGAAAGAAGGTTCTGTGCTGGGATCGATCAGCTGATGGTGGTTTTGCCTCTTTATGTTTGTAGGTGTCAAACAGAGACTGGAGAACACGGAGCAGCAGCTGAAGGTGATGAGAGGTAAGTCACAGTTTCACTGACGACATCGTGAGTGTTAATCAGTCATTAGCGGCGGCGCTCAGGTCCACAGTGAGCTCCTGGCCCGGTGCTGCAGCAGCAGCGCCCTCCTGTGGATATTAGTTCTTACTATAACACCATAAATACAGCTTCTGTTTTCCTCTGTGTATTTCTGATGTTGAGTTCAACAGTCAGACTTCAACCAAATCCTGTTTTCTCTCCACACAGTTTCAGACTAATGTGTCAGATCTCTTTGAGGGAGATGAAGGTGAATGTAAAGTGTCAAAATAACGTTCAACACTTTGTTCATTTGTTTAATCCACTCGTGTAAAACAGTTTTGTCACCCGGACACAGAATCCAGTCCGGGCTGATCTTTGTGATCAACTGTTCTGGTTGTTTTCCTTCAGAGGTACCGAAGGTGGCCTTCTCAGCTTCTCTGGGAGGTAACGGGCTCCAGAAGACGACGTCAGGAAACAAAAATCTCATCTACAAAGACGTCCTGACCAACATCGGCCAGGCGTACAGCTCTGAGACAGGTCAGACACACATGTCCAGCACGTCCCTGCAGCTGTAACAGCTGTTCATGGAGCTCACATGTAGAGATCAGATTCACACTGAGCGGACACGTCATCACAACCTCCACCACAGAGCAGCAGGAGGACGTGTGACTGTAGCTAGCTGCAGTTAGCATCTCTCTGGTTCCTCTGTGGGATTATTGAACTGGATCCTGAATAATAACAGAAAATAATCTGTGTGTCAAACACAAGGTTCTGATCCGTCCAGGTTCTGTTCATCCAGATAACCTCCACAGATGAACTCCACTCTGTGATGTGTGAAGCTAAATTAACTGTGTAGCAGTACGAAGCTAATGCTAGGCTACAAACAGACGACATCACGGTCACATGACTGAAACGTCTCCACCACTAAGAGTCTTACTGCACAATTACTATCCAGGTTTCTATAAACTGATCAGTGTAAAGTTGTAAAGTCAGAGTTAGAACAGTGTGGAACTAAAGTGGCTGTACAGACGGACTAGTGAGTAGATGAATGTACATGAAGAGCTTCTGTGGGACATTAATGTGACAGGCTTGAGCTGGCCTTGGCAGAGGTATACTCTCTACTCTTGCAGCAGCTGTGTTCTGATGTCGCCTCACTGCAACTTTCGATGATATTTTGCTCATCGGTGCAGTTGAAATATTACCAGATGCCTTTTTCCTTGTGTGTTACTTATTTTGTCCTCTCTCACCTGCCGTATGTGAACTGACCCGTCCTCCTCCAGGTGTGTTCACAGCGCCGATCCGTGGAGTCTACTACATCCGCTTCACAGCCAACGGTCCCACCAACTTCCCCCTGAGCGCCGTTCTCTACAAAAACAACGCAGAGATCCAGCTGATCGCCCACGAGCAGCCGTCCGGGGAGGGCAGCGACACGGCGTCCAACGGCGCCGCCCTGATGCTGGAGGCGGGCGACCGGCTGAAGATGGTGCTGTGGCACAACACGCAGATCTGGGACAACAGCAACCACCACAGCACCTTCAGCGGCTTCCTGCTGTTCCCCATGTGAGGACCAACAGGACTGCAGGACTCTGAACGTTCACCTCCATGTTGGTGTTGAATGAAACTAATTAAACTGAATTCATAATCACACCGAGCATAAAGAACTGCAGGTCCAGCGTCAGGAGTAAAACTCTCTGAATGACCTGGTGACAGATTCAATGTGTCGGCTCTGAATAAAAACTGATGAAAATCATCATTGACTGTATGATTCTGATGGTTCTGATGGTTCTGATGGTTCTGATGGTTCTGATGTCGCCTCACATCATGTGTTTCTTACATAAATGTTAACTGCAGGCGCCGACGTCCTCATGATAATGTTTTGGTTTTAAAGAGCGTGTAAAGTATGACAGTGTGATATAATCTGGTGGGAAGTGGAGCAGGTTGGAAAAATAAGGATTTTACGAGAGTGTTACACAACATTTATTATTCTAAACAACATTTTAATCCTCAGACGAAAAGAGTCAAACAACAGAAAAGTGCAGCTGAAACAAACACAATCTGACTGAAGCCAATTACAGTTCTGATCCCAAAACCCAGAATCTGGATAATCTCAGAGCTCTTTGGCTCCGAGAGGAATAACACAGCCTGCGTGTCGCCTCCAGCTCAGATTAACGACATTAAAAACACACAATCTCATTATGGAGGACATAAATGACCACTTTAATTCCCGGCAGTCTCCTGCAGGGGGCGTCACAGCTCAACACAGCAGCATGAGTCCATGAACGTCAGGACTGACTGGACGAAGTATTCTGGTTCTGTTCTCAAATAAAAGTACCAACACAATGATGTAAAAATACTGTATTACCAGTTAAAGTCCTGCTGAAGGAGTCGGTGCAGCAGACGAGCTCAGACAGCAAACTGACATCAGCATGAAACTTCCTCAGCTCGTTATGACAATAAGAAATATCAGATCAGATGTTTTATGATCAAATATGCAAATTATATATGTAATAATAAACTAAATAAAGAGATCTGAACTACAATAAACAACTAAATGTGGATTTTGAATGTTTTCTGTCCACCAGTCTGACAGAAGACAAGTTACAGAAGCAAAATCCAAAAACGACACCATCAACGTAAGAAACATGAGATTCTGACACCAGCAGATGTTTCCTGTCTGACCGTGACACGTGTGTCCTGGTGCTACCCGCTCACCTTCTCCAGGTAACAGTGGAGCAACATGAACAACTGGAGACCGATGGAGGAGAAGAAGGAGGTAATGCTAGGAGTGGGAGAAGGAGAAGCTGAGTGTTTCTGTCTTCAGTACAGAAGCTTCATGTGGGTTCAGTATCAGCAGTTAAAGTACTTCACACTGTGAACATTTACTGCTGTTAGAGATCAAAAGCAGAAGCTGAATAAAAGCCGACCCACAGCAGCCGGAGCAGGTCGACGACCGGACGGACGAGAGGCTGAAGCTCACCAGTGTAAACTAAACCAAAGGCGAGCAAACATCTGGACCAGAACATCTCAGGTAACTTCAGATCACAGCTGACCAGGACAGAGTGCCACAGAGCACCAGGGATTTATGGGTAATGAGTCAAACAACCAGCCTCACCTGCAGAACTTGAAGAGGATCTTCTCAAAGACCAGAACCGGACCGGTGCTGCCCAGGATGGTGAGAGGCTGACCAGCAAACAGAGAGTAGGCCACGCCCGTCAGAGACGCCCCGAACAGAGACTCGATGGCACTCTGCCGGAGAGAGAGAGGACGGGTTAGTTCAGGCGGCGCCGTCAGGAGGAGGATCATCGGGTCAGCCGGCTGCTCACGATGTTTCCTTTGGTGGCTTCTCCCAGCAGACCTCCGAACGTGATGACGGGCGACATGCAGGCGCAGTACAGGAAGAGGACGGACGCCAGACACTGCAGGCTGACGGCGTCTCTGATGTCGCTCCACAGGAACGGAACTTTCCTCCGCACGTCGTTCACCAAACCGCCAAAGATCCTGACGGACAGAGGACCCACTCTCTCCTCAATCACCACTCTGTTTTCATTCAGAACAACTCACCCAGAAACCTCTCACAGTCCTGCGTACTAAAACAGTTTGCAGACTGACCTCCCCGTCCTCTGCAGCTCCGGGCCCGCCTGATGCTCCGCCTCCTTGATGGTGTCAGGGCCGTGGGCGGAGCCATTCGGCACGGACGGCATTTTTCTCTTCTCCTGCAGACGGACAGAGGACACAGACACGGAGCTGAGCTCAGATCAGACGGGACTAACATCAGAGATCCTCGCTGTCTGACAGGAGGAGGTGCTGCTGGAGGAGCGGCGGGCTCACCTGAGACGGGACGCTCTTCGGGGGCTCGATGCGGATGCTGGGGTCCCACTCACCCGGAGGAAGCACCGTGACCTGATCCAGGAACTCATCGATGCCTGACAGCAGGTCGTTCCTGTCCTTCGCCTTGTAGGCAACGTCGTGGAAAATCTACCAGAGAGAGAAGAAGCTGCAGCTCAGCTGGAAACCTGCACGGTCATGTACACAGAGATGTTGAATATAAAGTATTAAATGTGACCAACAGAAGGCTGACTGGACCCTGCTGGTGTCTCACTGCCTGTTACTGTCTGCTTTGAGTCCACTTTTACTATTTCATGTGTTTCATGTTAATTCAAATAGCAGTGATGAAACTGGAGGACACGTCTCAGTTCTTATATGCATCACAAATAAACTGCAAACTCTGAAATATGAAGCCAGACTGAAGAACAAGCTGCAGTTCCTCTAACGGCCACTTGAGGCTCTGAGTCCGAGTTACAGAGTCCACAGCAGGAACTCACGTTACCAGCTGGTTCTGTGGATAATTGATCCCTTCATGACAACTTTCATGCAACTCAATGGTTTCAATTATAATAAGGCTTAGAGTGATGCATAATTAGGGGCGTGGCCTCTTCGACAGACAAGCAGCTGTGAGCTGGCTGCTGCTTCACCTCTCTGACATGTTTGGAGCCAAATATCAGAACATCATCTGTCTCACTGTGCCGTTAGCTGGACTAACAAAGTGTTTTGTTAGCGTTAGCCTGCAGCAGCTGCTGGAGCCACAGAGCTCTGCAGGAACTAACACTCGGAGTCGAGGAGAGCCGTTTGTTTTTTAAACTGTGAGGATGTAAAGTGGATTTCTCTTCACTGCGCCTGCTGTAACGGGCTGTGCAGGTGCTGACATCCACCGTTGGTTCTGTGATTCTGTATCTGACTTGTGAGAGAGACTTCTGACACGTTATCTCGTGAAGTCGTCACATTAAACCTTCAGCTCGGCTCTGTTTGTTTTTTAATGAGCAACTTAGCGTCCCTGAGTGTGTCGCGGTTTAACTGATCCCTCTGTCGTCTCACCTCGTCTGTCATCAGAGTGGCCATGGAGCGTCCGATCTCATGGTACTGTGGACCTTTTCCAAACGGGCCGAGCAGCAGGAAGAGAAACCTGGACGGACAAGAAAACATGAAGACAGTCAGCGACAAATTCATTTAGACTGGACAGAAGTGTGTGTGTGTGTGTGTGTGTGTGTGTGTGTGTGTGTGTGTGTGTGTGTGTGTGTGTGTGTGTGTGTGTGTGTCTCACCTGGTGGGCACTGGCACCTCGGTGAGGCCCGTCAGCAGCATGGCGGGGGCGAGTCGGACGAAGGCGATGATCGGGCGCTCCAGGAAGTCCACTTCCCCCACGAGGACGTTGGAGGCCTCAGCACCGGGAGGGATCTTCTTCATGAAGTTCATGTCCACCTGACACACACACACACACACACACACACACACACACACAGGATCAACCACACTCCATGACCTCACCATGAACACTGCGCCTGTAGGGGGCGCTGGCAGCAGTTTAGTCCTCCTGTCACAGCTCAGGTGAGTCGTGTTCTCAGGTAACAGCAGCAGGTTGAGTTTCCTCTGATCTGATCTCAGAGTCAGTCAGAGAAAACACTTAATCTCTGTGTTATCATCCGCTGATCCTTCACATTAAATACACATTATTATAAAGGTCACATGTAGTAGAAGGTGAGACTTCCTGTCCTGCAGGTGCGTGTGTGTGTATAAACACACTCTGTGTATTCAGAAACTGACTTTAAACGAGCTGTCAGGACTTCTGTAACATCGTGATGTCACAGGTATAAAGTCAGTGAGACTGCTCAGGCCTGTGAGAGCTGACCAATCAGAGCAGAGGGGGCTGAACAGGAGTTGCATTAAAGGACAGTGATGTAATTATGATTTTGAGCATTAAAGCATGTAAACATTTTCTACTGGAGGCTCTTAATAAAATGATTTGAATCTGGAAGTGAGCATCATGTGGGACCTTCGATGAAGACGATCCTGTTAGAAGCTGATCTGTAGCTTTCGATCACATCACATGACCTTCCTCAGCAAGTTAGTAATGTTTGATGAAATTGGAGTTTAAGCTCTTTTTAATCTCTACTGAGAAGCAGAGTTTTAAAAAGACTACATGTCCGAGCCTGCGTCCACAAAGTGTTCTGACAACAATTTCATTTTCTAATTGCTTCCGATGAAGAACGAGCGTCTGCAGCAGTTTGCTGTTTGCACTCTCCTCCGAGCGCTCTGAGCTGAAACTCTCTCCACTCTCTAAATCTGCTGGTGGCGTCACTGTCGCTCTTTGTCAGGCGGTCGATCAGATTGGTTGGGACTCGTTTCCAATGTTTTATTTCCTAAGTGGAGATCTGAGCAGTAAAGACGGACCATGAAGCTCTTAAACTGATATCTCTGGGCACATTAATCACCCTCATCATCATTTTCATCATGTCATACGATCCAAAGCTCAAGGACAGCGAATAAATGGATCGGATGGTTAAATTATTTTATTAACAGCTGATATATTGTTCTGATATCGGCCCTATAATTCTGTCTGCTACAGTGTCACTGACAAACATTCAGACTAAACCAACACAACGTTCAACAGATCGAGCAGGAGTCCGACTCTTCACCACGACACACTGAGACAACACAGCAGAGTCGGCGTCACTCCGACTTCACTGGGCGACACAGACAGCGAGGACACAGCGCATCACCACAACACAGGCCACTGATTGGTCGACAGCCGGCGACTGACAGGGGGACAGACTTACAGCGGGCTTCCTGCCGGCCGACGGCAGCAAACACACGCAGTCGCAGTCCTGCTGAGAAACAAACGAGTCACACAAACACAGCTTCTGATTGGCTGATGGATGTTTGTGTTCTGCAACTTCAGCTCATTGTGAAATATGGGAAATATTAATTAAAGTGTTCCTGACGTAAAAATGAAAACAAACTAGGATTCAGCATCATGATTCTGTCCAGGCCGAATACTGAGACGGATGAAACTGCGTCCGTCTGTTAACCGCTGCGTATATTTTCTTTTCAAAATAAAAGTCTGAAGATGTCATAAGGTAACTGTTAATATTCAGTGTTGTGAAAATATCTAGATATTGGATAAGATCTGATATCAGCTGTGATTGTTGCTGTACTGTGATTTTGATTGACATGTCAGAGTTGAAAGTTAATAAACATGTTGATGAAACTGTTGCTGCAGGAACCACAGCGACGCTCCGGGTCCGACTCTCAACCGGGTTCAGCAGATCCGACCAGGACACAACAAAATACTTTAAACCCAAAAGTTTGTGTGTGTTACTGTGTGTTACTGTGTGAGTTCACTGATAGAAACAGATTCCTCGTTTGTGTTCACATGTGAAATCTGTGGTCTGTTCCTCAGTTATGATATAAAATGTCATTACTTAATTTTATCCGATCAGACATTTGAAGGACGTGAACTCTTGAGTAAAGTGTGTGAGGTCACAGTGACCTTTGACCTCCAGATCTACATCAGCTCATCTTTGAGTCCCTGAAAATGTTTGTGGCTAATTTGAAGAGATTTCCTCGAAAGGGTTTCTGAGATTTCACCTTTATGAGGAAACAGCACATCGTGAAAACATGTGGACGGGTTTCAGAGTCCAGCAGGAGTTCTTTAAGCACCAGAACCAAAGACATTCAGTCGACCAACGTGTCAGACAAGAGAAAGCAGAACATGTTCACATTTGAAAGTTACATGTTATTTTGGTTTTCAAAATGGTTGCCAGCGTATCACTTCTGTTTGAAAGGCTGATCACTAACAGACTCATTCATTCAGCATCGTGTTGGACGGTTAAACTGAAAGCTCAGGATCATGTTACACAACTCACATCATCTCTTCACATGATGAAGGTGATGAACCTTCACACTCACTACGTTACTCAGCCGGTCTGCCTGGATGTTTAGAGACCCGTCGACCCAAAGCAGCAGCGAGCGGTCGTTACCTTACTGAAGTCCACCGTGCTGTTCTCCCGGCTGCTGCCGTTGCCGCCGTTGACACGACTGTCGCTGTTCTTGCTGTCGAGGTTTCCTGGAGCAGAATGAGGAGACGCCAGCAGACCTGCAGAGATGGAAAGGTGTAACATGAGAGGAGCTCCGATCAGCCGTGACAGAAACAACATCGTGCTTTTACATTCAGGATACTTTCTGATGACATCTATGAGCTGCTGTTCTGTTCCTGATGATGAAAATAAACAGAAAGACACCCACTTACACACACACGCTCATCTAGATATAAAACTGGTATAAAGGTTTATTATTCTTGCTGGTGCAGCTGCAGCAAACAACTGGATCATTTCTGTTCACCTCAGACTAGAAAAACACTCGGCACATGTATTTAATAAGACGAGGACGAGTCAAACATTTAGCACACTGCGTATTTCCCTCAGAGTGACGACGAGCAGCACGGACACATCAGGAACAGTCAGCCTGCGTCTTCCAGGAGATGTCGACAGAGCAGCGCAGTGAAAGTGAGATTTATAGGGAGCCAATCAGAACGCTGATGGTGTCATTCTGCAGGAAACAGTTAGTTAATATGTTTCTTTCATCAGTCTGACCTCTCTGCAGCGCTCTGTCAGCATGTCGCTCTGCTTCATTAATCACTCTGACTGCTGCCTGATTATTTGGACTTCAGCACATCATCAGCTGTAACTCAGTAACAGCAGTCAGATGATGATGTGTCAGCTCTGCTCCACACCTTGATTCAGCTCTGAAGGTGAGCTGGTGTAGCACCTGCCTCCTGAGAGCTGCTGGCTGCACTAACGATGACAGACAGTCGTTCATTAGCACTGATGTGTTGCTGCACGCGTTTCCTCTCTTCACTGTCGCTCATTAGTAATGATGACCATCAGCTTTTATAATTCAATTTTTAATTATTTTGCGTCGTTGACTCAGAGCTTCAGTCCCTCCTGGATGGTCTGGATCCATTCAGGAGGTCCAAACCTGACGAGCAGCGTTTGGGTCTGTACATGTGACGAGGTGTCACGACATCATGTTTACTTTTTAACTCTAGTCTGTTGTCTGATAACTTGTCCCGTCTGGTGAAACAGACAAACACATCTGAACAGAGACACTTAAAACCATCAGATCTAGTTAGTGAACACTTGATGAGGAACATCAGAGTCCATGTTAACACAACTACTCACAATTAAAAAGCCTGATGTAGCCAAGACTGATCCAGCAGGGACAGAAACAGAACCGGTCTGTGGACGAGTTCAGTTATTTGTACGTTAAAAGATTTCAGGACGGCCGTTTGTGTTGAAAAGATGAACAAAGACAGAATCCACAGAACCAGAAGCACAAGTGCTGTTCTGTAGAGTCGGGCCAAACTCTTTCTGAGCCCGGACCATCGTCACAGTGGAGCAGTGTCTCCTGGGAGTTGTTGTTTGCTGTTTTAGGTTGTGAACTACAGATGCGTGTTTAGTATGAAGCCACACCATGCAGAGTCGTGCTGACTCGTATTTGCCTGAGTGACCGTGAGGATCCTCCTGCGAGTCCTCCATCCTGAACACTTCCTGTTCCTCCTCAGGCGGGTAAACCACCACCTGAGGGATCCTGGCTCCTCCCCACAGCCCCCCCGGGGCAGAGCAGCGGCGTGGAGCCCCGGAGGAGGCGTGGCCTGACGGGGGAACCTCGAGGAGGGAGGGGGCGGGGCCGGGTGGGCCGGGCTCAGACAGGAAGCGGCCACGTTGGAACAGAGGGGGAGTGGTCTGAGGCAAGGAGGCGGGGCTGGGGAGGAGGCGTCCAAACATGTAGGAGACGTGTGGGGAGGGAGGAGGGGCGAGATGAGAGGAGGACAGACCCTCCCCTGGAGAAGAGGAAGAGGAGAAGAAGAAGGTGAAGGGACGGAAACATCAGCTGGACGAGAGAACGATGCTCATGCTGGTGGTAAAGTCAGCGTGCAGACTGACGACACATCAGACAATCAATCTGATCAATCGTGTCAAGCATATAGAAACAAATGTCTGATATGTTTGTAAATGATAACTGATACCTGATCAGACCTGATATCACCATCAGCTCTGAGTGATCGATCACAGTGATTCATCAGTTTAGTTCAGGTTATTTGTTTCATCCGTACTTTATCAATGTGACATGTTGTGGCTTATTTCTGGTGACAAATGTACTTATTGTAAGTCACTTTGGACAAAAGATGTAAATGTTTCACAGAGTTTATAAAGTGTCTCCAACTCAACAACTCACTAAACTGACACATTTGTTAAGGGAGTCTGGGGACAAAGAAGGAGCCTATATTGTTCCTGTTTAGTGTCTTTGTAACATGTGACATGTTTAGATCAATAACATGTTTCTTCTTTCATAAATGGAGTGTAAATGGTGAAATCAGTGTAAACAGTGTGTTCAAACAGCTGATCAATGTTGGCAGGTAAGACTTTAGCACTTTAGACACAGAAGCAGACAGGCTGGTACAGACATGTTTAGGGATGCAACAATATTCGGTATTTTACCGAACCGTTCAATACGCCCTGTTCGGTTCAATGCTCAACGGCAACCAACAGCATTTTTGGTACGTTTCCCCGTCACAGAACTTTTTCAAACCTCTGTGCAGCCGCGCATGCTGTGTGATCCCCTCAGGAGCAGAGGCATGAGAGCAGCACATTGTTTAGGATCACCTCCCGCACCCATTGTAGTAGTAAAGTGATCCCAGAACTGTATGAAGTATGCCGGGGGGCCGACCGTCTCTCCCCTCTCTCCCCCCACCGGCTGACGGTGCGCCACTACACTAAAAGCTTCTGGGGGGAACCCTGATGATACTTGATTGGGAAATGAGGGGCTTTGTGCTGCAGACTCATTCACTTTATGAGAGCCACACAAGTGAACACCTGGTTGAAGAACTAGTGCATGCAGTTACTGAATAGAAGCTAGAGAGAGCAAATATCCAAATTCCTGTAACCACAGACAATGCACAAAGAATTGTGCTATTATTTTTACAATGCAATATTGCCTTTGCTAGTCTGAGTAGTTTTATATTAAAATATTGAAACCGTACCGTTACCGTGGCCCACAAACCGTGATGCATACCGAACCGTGGGAAAACTGTACCGTTGCATCCCTAAGACATGCTGCCACAAACTGACACTTTTTACAAGGAGACAAACAACTGCAGCTGAAAGATTTAATGCTGAATTTACAACAAGGACACAATGAGTTACAATCTGTCACAGACACAGTTTCACTACGTTAGAAAGTTTAACTCTTCTCAACAACTCCTAAAATTACCTGATTTGTTAAGGGGGTCTGGTGAATTTGTGGTTAATAGTCGGCTTCATGCATCACATTTAATGCCGAATTTACAAGGAGACAATGATTTCGACTTTGTCGTAGCAAAGTTTATCAAAGCGTTTACAGATTCTCCTCATTCAAGAACTCTTTAAATCACACGATTTGACACTTTTTACAAGGAGACAAACGACTTCAGCTTCTGATTTAATGCTGAATTTACAACAAGGACACAATGAGTTACAATCTGTCAGAGACACAGTTTCAGTACGTTAGAAAGTTTGTTTTAACTTAACAACTCTTAAATCACTACATTTGTTAAGGGAGTCTGGTGATGTTGTGTTACTGGCTCAGTTGAACAGACAGTATGTTTACAAACAGCTGCCAGATGTGCAGGTAGACATCTAATTAAGGTACAGACACAGACAGACACATGCACACACACACACACACAGACACAAACACACAGACACACACACACACACACACACACACACACACACACACACACACTATTCATATCTGCTGTCTGCAGGCTTCAACATGTCTGAGCTTCAGGTAACATCGGCAGAATTCAAACTCACAAACAGGATTTATGAGTCCGGATATTAAAACGCCGACTCATCACGCGGTGTTAGCTGGTTATTAGCTCGCTGACCCGGCAGGTCGGTTCAGGTTAGTGCTGACGGGTCGGACACGGACCAGCCCACTGCTGAGGACAACAAACAGGCCTCCACTGCCAGCTAATATCAAACTATATTATCAATGAATAACTTTTCATGTCACATTAGTTGTTGTTCAGGAACTCATCAAACTGAGACGCTCTCATGCAGCAGCCTCACATCACGCCTCCGTCTACACAAACACAAACACACAGCGTTACCATGACGACGCCATGCCATGCACCAATCAGAGACCCGACGTCTTGTCACTCTGTTACCTCAACCAATCAGGACAGGTGAAGTCTGAAACCAAACACACTGAAGAGTTCTCAGTGACAGAGCAGCAGAACTCACATCAACACGAGACGCTCTGATTCAACAGGAAACATTTAAATCTGAGAGCAGACGTATCAAAATCACAGAGACACTCAGTCAAATCTTCAGACAAATGTGAAAACACCATGACCGCAGAATTACATGGATCCATCTCACAGCGTCTCATCTACTGCTGGGCTGTGAAACCACATCAGCTCTTTGTTGACAGTTTTTAAAATAGCAGTGTGTGTTTTTTAAATCATCATAATTACTGCAAGGCAACAGCTGAATCCAGTCGTAGACCTGCACCTAGCTTAGCTTCCATGTTAGCGGATAGCTCGCCTCCTCATGAATAACAGGTGTACAGCTGAGGCACAGAAGTCATCAGCTCAGAATCAATATCCATCTTGTTTGATCTAGAAGACGGTTTCTGCAGCAGCTGTCCTGCTGATCCAGCTTCAGTTCAGTCACACAGCTCATGAGATCTTTCTGTTAGCAGTGATTCATTAATAGTGCTCTCAGACAGAATCTGAGACAAACTCAAGGTTCTGGTTGAGTCACGGAACATTTCTCTCCATCACGTCGCCATCTGACCACTAAACTGTCTGCTTTTACACAGAAGCACAGTTTTCTGTCACGATCATTCAAAGATCATGATTATAGAGAAATTTAGACACGTATTCTCTTTATCTGCACCAGGGTGAAATCTGTGTGATCAATCAGAACCGGGACATTAGAACCAAACCTTCCTGAAGATCTGCACATGAATATATGAGGAGTGAATATCAGAATGACAAGAGCTCCGCGGTCTCACCGTTGCGTTCCAGTAAATGGGGGTCGGAGTGTTTCTTGCCTATGTCGGCGAAGGATCGAACCAGCGGGATTCGGTTCCTCAGGTTCTTCTCGTTCTGATGGTGGTGACGCCTCAACATGGCCTCCTTCACCTTCTCCCGACCGTCCTCCTCCAGCTGACCGGACGCCAGCATGCTGTCAATCACCATGTCTGCATGTGAGGAGAGACGTGAGGTGAGCAGACGGACCGACACCATCGAACACATCAGCAGTCTGCAGCCACATGTTGGATCCTCCGGGCTCGTCTGTGCTGTGGTGGAACTGAAAACTGTTAACTGGTTCACATGAAACCTGCAGAGAAGGAACTTTTGAGTTTCAATCAGAAGATTCACGTCCGCTCAGACCAACATGACGTGTGGAGTTCCCCAAGACTCGATCCTCGGCCCGCTTTCTGTTCAGAACAGTCACACCGTATCAACAGTCTTTCTTAAAGAGAACGAGCACAACAAACACTTTAAATACATATCAGTTCATGTTAAACACTGAAGACTTCACTCTCCACCTTCACACGTGTGTTTTATCATTTTTACTGTCTTTTAAATTTGGTCCCGTCCTTCAATTTTTCATGATCACGTCTCATGTTGTATTTCCTGTCAGTGCGTCACGTTAAAGTTTTATATGACATGCAGCCCCGTCAGCAGCAGCTACACCGTCTGCTCAGCGCCGGTTAACGTGCTGACCTGCGATCTCTTCGATGGTGCTGGCCCGCATGTCGAGCAGCACGGTGCCGTTCAGGATGCAGGACCGCAGCTCAAACAGACTGTGGAGGGACAGCGTGGCCACGTACGGTTTACTCCAGCGTTCACCTCCGTCTTCTACGTCCTCCTCGAACTTCAGCCACCTGACGACAACGACAGAGAGATTTACCTCAACATGTGTCCCGGACTGATTTGAAAACATGTTATTTACAGCCTGTCTGAAGCTGAAACCTTCGTTATAGCTGCCAAGTTAAAAGTGTTAGCGGGTCAGACTTTTAGCTTAGCACTGAGCTCCACAGCATGTTGAGTGGGTTTTACTTTTTGGGTGAACTGTTCCTTTAAATAAACAGATGCTTCAGCTGGATTCACTGCTGCACACAAAGATATAGATTTTGTTTCAGACTTAGGATCAGAGCCAGGATCAGACTTAGGATCAGAGCCAGGATCAGACTTAGGATCAGAGCCAGGATCAGACTTAGGATCAGAGCCAGGATCAGACTTAGGATCAGAGCCAGGATCAGACTTAGGATCAGAGCCAGGATCAAGGTTCTCCTCCTCAGCTCAGTTTGACTCGTGGTCTGAAACATCCCCGCATGAAAACATAAAAAGGAAACACGTCTGTGAAAATCCAGCTCGGCCTCACAGGTGTAAAATAAATCCAGTGGATTTGTGAACAGAGTCCTGAGGGAAGATCAACATCCTCAGGGCTCAGATCATAAATCCTGAACAAACAAAGCTTTATCCTGCACAGAGAATGAAACAGAGCAGAGGTGTGTGAGTCACAGTCAGGTGACTTATTATGAAGACGCCATCAGATACAGCTGAGAAAAAAGATGAAAGAAAACAAAGACTGGAGGGAAACAGAATGAGAGCGTCTCCAGAGTGTCATCATGAACAACGGTTCTGAGTGCGTCCTCACCGGGCCGTCTCCTTCCACTCCTGGAAGTCTCCGTCTCTGAAGGCGATCTCGTCCAGCTCGGTGAACAGGTCGTGGGAGATGTGCTCCTCGTCTCCGTCCTCCGTCCCGAGGATGAACTGGACTCTCTGAGACGGCGTGTCTGCAGTGACAACAAACTTTCATCAGATTAATGACGTGACGTCCACCAGTGTGCGTGTGATTAGAAGCCGTCTGAGTCTGGACGGACCGTATGTGGGCGACTCTCGTCCGTCCTCCCGGTCTGAGCGGTCCCGCCGTTTCCTGTGATGTCGGTGTCCCCGGCGATGGTGCCGCCTTCGACTCTGTCGACCCAGAGGAACGTGAACGCCGACGTACACCGCCCTGTGACCTGACGGAGGAAAGACAGTCAGCGAGCAGCCAAACAGGAGCGTCCACCACGTCCAGCCTGACACCAACATCATGTGACATTCTGTCCACAGTGGGAACGGCTGAAGGTTTCAACAAAGGAACCACATCAACAAACAAACAGAAACTTTGACAGAAATCACTGAACAAAGGTTCAGATTCCTGATTCTACTGAATCCGTTTGATAAGGTAATGTTCTACTGTAAACATGTCCATTTATATGTTCTACTGTCAAAGTGTGTGTACGTATAAACAGCAGACTCACTCTCCAGTTCTTCTTTCTCAAAGTTGGTGTAGAGGGTGGAGCTGGTCTTCCCCTGATCCAACACCGCCTCCTCATCGTTCCCCTGCAGCAACACACATCACCATCATCGTCATCATCATCATCATCATCGCCATCATCGCCATCATCGCCATCATCATCATCATCATCATCATCATCATCATCATCATCATCGCCATCATCGCCATCATCATCATCATCATCATCATCATCATCATCATCGCCATCATCGCCATCATCATCAGGCAACATGAACTTCTCTTTTGACGTGACACACACACACACACACGGTAATAAAGACATAAAACAGGAAGTGATCACTGGGTTGGTCCCAGTGTGTCTAACGTAATAATCCTCCTTCATTAAACGGTTTATTTCCCTTCTTCACTCTGCAGCTGCTGCACACACTCAGACCATCAGGCTCCGCCCACCGCCACGACTCATCACACTGTCACCGCTGATGGCAACAGCTGGACATCAGGACGGAACGACCGAGAGACGACGGGAGGGAAACTTAAATCAAATAAACGTGATCGAGCACAGAGTGCTTTTACTGCACACACACACACACACACACACACGCACACACAGTCACAGCTGAATGGTGGCGTGTGTCAGACAGGAAGTGAAGCTCCACGCTTGTTGTAACTCTGAGCTCACAGCCTGCGGTCTGTTCGTGCAGCACACACACACACACACACACACACGCACACACACACACACACACACACACACACACACACACACACAACACAACACAACACAACACAACACAACACAGACACTTTGTTAAAAGTAAAGATCTGGTGTTAAAACATGATTTGAATAGTACTCGAGTATTAAAGTTACTGATATTAAATCTACTTAAGCATCAAAAGTAGAGATACATATTACATGTGTATGTGCTGTACAGGTCAAGGGTCAAGCATCAGCAAACCCACAGGACCAAGCACCGGTCCTGGGCCCCAGAACACACCAGAGTCTCCCTCACAGTCCACCAGCAGCCTCGGTTCTGTTCTGCTCCTCATGGATGGTTTCATCTTCACATTGCTGTCTTTGTTCTGCTGTTGCTCTTTGTTGAGCCGCTCTGCAGACTCGTGTTATAATCATGAACGTGGAGATGTTGGCTGGCTGAACTGTTCCTTTAACTAACGGGTCCGAACACTTCCTGCTCTGCTGGACATCACCCGGTCTCGTTAGAAGGAAACCGTCCACAACATGTTGGACGTCCACCTCGTCTCTGCTCGGTGACCTCCGTCTCACCCCGACAGGAAGCTCCGCCCACCGCGTTCTGATGATGTCGTCAAAGTGTGATGACCGGAGTGTTGTGTGTCCATGTTAGCCATGAGTGACGGATCTTTCCGCTTCGTCCAGTTCAAATGTAGATTTCACGCTGCGTTGGACACACATTCCTTCCTTCCTGTCATCACAACATCTGTTATCATCCCAACAGAGCGCCGCCGCGCTGCCCGACAGGAAGTGGAGGAGTCGTCCCTCGCTGCATCCGCCTCACTGCTCCGAGGTCAGCAGCACACACGCCTCGTTTGTCAAACTGAACTTGAACTCATCACTGTGTGTGTGTGTGTGTGTGTGTGTGTGTGCTCCTCATTTAAACCTCCTCTTTGCATTTTGAACTGGATCTCCGAGCTGCTTTTTCTTCCACTTTCATTATTTGTATCACATTTCTGTTTGAAAGTCAAACATGTTGGTGCTAATCTGACGGATGCTAACACGCTAACACCGACACACAGCCCTGTCTGGGAACCAATCAGACGGCAGGAACAGCTGAAGCTGTGGGTGAAGGTGTTGGACACACACACAGGCCGTCTGATCGTTGGGATTCGATGACTATAAAGACATATTGAACTTCTCCTGATGTTCAGCCTGTTCACAGAGCAGCTGAGCCTCCGTCAGACATTAAGGATGTGATGCACAGACACACGGAGCTAAATGTAACATGAGCCGTCATCATAAAGTTGTTCTGCACACTGACGACACTCGTTTAATGCTGAAGGGCAAAGTGAGCGAGTCTCGTTAGTGGAGCGCAGACGATGCTGGATGTGTGAGGCTGATGATGGGAGTAAAAAAGATTCTGATGTCGATCCGTCAGCCAATAATGTCACTAACACAGAACGCACAGATCAGGAACCAGGTGTGTTACTCAGTGGTTGTTGGTGAGGAGAAAACCAGCAGCGACCAGCATATTTCTAAAGCGGCTCTGTCTTTTTTTAATTTCAATTAATTTCAGTGTCTTTGTCTCTTAGATATATTTTGTATTCTCTGTTCTGTAATGACGTCGCTCAGATAGACTTCAGAGCAGGTCGGAGAGTTCTACGTGTTTATTCTACAGTATAACGGAGAGGAGTCACATACATTCAGAACATGTGAAGAACTGCACCGGATCGTCCTGAAGTTAAAACACACGTCGCTGAATCGTTTCAGAGACTTTGTGAGTGAGACGCTGAGCGGGGAAGCAGCCGAGCAGCAGAGATAACGTGCTGCTGACATTTAGCTTAAAACGGTCTAAAAATAAAATCCGGTGATGATTCGGAGTCAAAGATCAGCTTTCAGATTTACTGTTTCCACATTCAGCAGGAGGAACCGTCTGGAGCGGATCGGCTGGTTCTGTTCACCCTGTTCTCGCTCTTTATGATCTGTTCTTGGAAGAGTTTCGAGTCATGTGGCCTGAAAATAATCTAACCACATGTGACTTCCCTGCAGGGGAAGAAGAGCTCAGATCCTTAAACACTGAACTGTAGAAACACTAACAGCTGGTCTCATCACTGAGGATTCATTTCTGAATCATCACAATAGTTGTTTGTTCTCTGCAGAACTCAACGCTCTGACTTCTCTACATCATGCAGTTCATTAAAGAGATTAAAACTGATCATGTTCTTCATTAATCAATTCATTGTTCTGTTTATAAAACGTCTGCGTTTCGTCCTCAAATCTCGTTTTGTGCACAAAGATCTTCAGTTTGCTGCTAAAGAAGCTAAACACATTCACATTTAAGAACCTGAACGTTTATTATTGATCTATTATTGATTAATCCAATAGTGATCAATGTTAATCAGTGAAAGTCTGTAAGTTTACTGAAAACAGTGCTGATGCAGTAAAATGTCCCTGTGACGGATCTTTGGATCAATAGGATTCACAGAGGAGTCACAGCCTGTCTGAAACCCTGAAAGATTCAGTGATATCTGCTGGATCTCTGGACGTTTGTTTGTGGAGGTTTGTGGAGGTTCGTGGCTCAGCTGTCACTGTCATCGAGCTCTCTTCCTGTTTGACGGTCTGATTTCCTCAAATGTGTCATGATGAGCGACAACACGTCGGTCATGTTCGGCTTAATCTGCTCTCATCAGATCTGAGTATCAGCTGTTAAATCAATCTCCAGCCATTCTGATAGAAGATCCATTATTCTTTAAAGGAAACAGAGTTGAGCGTCTCTGCTGTCAGCCTGCTAAGTGTTTCCTGTATGTACACAAACGTATTGTCTGCTTTCGTTCCTCGTCTCTGACAGTAAACTGAAGATCTGAACAAAACACTGATCAACACGACCAAACAACCGAGACTGGATTATCAAACCTGAGTGAGTTTCAGCGTGAGTGTAACGGCCGATCACACTCCGATCACATGAGACAAGAAGCGTGTGTCTTCATACGTACCAGTGACATCGCTCGGGCCACCCTCTGACTGGCAATGTCTCCCCAAAAGTCTCCCATAGCTGCTGCGAGCAGCACACAGTCGCCTCAGACCAACTCTCCTCAGAGCCCAGGAACAGAAAACGTCCGAAACAAAAGAGAGAGCGGTAAACAGCGAGCAGAGCAGCTCCAGCAGCTGTGCAGCTCCAACACAGGCCGACTATCAACAGAAACGTGCAGGTCTGCCAGTCGTCCAGGTCCAGCATGCAAATACAGCCAGCAGAGCCTCTGTGATTCGGGTATTTATAGCCCAGCGTGTTGCTTCACTGAGCGTCTGTCAGAGCGAGCAGCGAGCCTGGAAGTCTGCAAACACAGCAGGAAAAAAAGAGCAAGAACAGGAGGCGGGGCGGGGCGACGGGTTCCTGCTCAGAAATGTGGATGAATTAGAACCAGAGCAGGTCCGACTGCGCTTTCACACTCACTCACAAGTCAGAGCAACAGGCTGCAGTGTGACGCAGGCAGACTGAAGCTGCCGGACGATTCAACTGTTTACAGAACCTCCGTCATGTTTCACATCTGTGAACCACAAAAACCAGGAACAGTCTCCAGTTCACTGTGAAGCCTCGAATGACTTCAGCTGAGGAATTCTAATAAGAAGCAACAACAAGCCACAGCATGAGACACACACACACACACACACACACACACACACAGACTCTGACAACTAACAGACCTCGACTAACAGGAACAGATACAACTGTTAATGTCATGTGACAGCTCTTCAGGCCCAGAGTTCAGCTGAGAGGACGTTCAGTCACCATCTTCTCCTGCAGCGCCTCTTATATATATATAACCTATAATAACATGCAACTTTCAGAAACTGCTGGAAACGTTGCAGAGGGTGAAGCTAACGTGCTAACATTAGCCAAGATTAACCTCGGCATGTTCAGGCAATCACCTCGAGGCGTCCGCACATCATTGTAGGACAAGTTCCATCTGCAGATGTTTCCATGGAGGTCGGCGCTCCGCCTCTCTGCCGACCTCTGACTCTTATTAACACACGTAGTGACGATGTGCAGACTGTGAAGACTGAGAATCATCAGCTGAATCTGCAGCTCCCAGCGGCCTTACAGATCCAAAGTCAGTCCGAATGAGCTTCAATTTCAATAATCACAATCAAAAAAACAACATCAGCTTTTATCTACACGGGTCCAAAAACCAAATAAAAAGTTTCAAGTTTCATTTGAACTCAAATGATTTAGAAGACTCACAACACGCCTTCTTCATAATGAGCTCCAGCTAAATGTTAATCTGTCTGGACGCAACGTCACTGCTGTGCTTCACTCAGAGCAACACTTTCAGAATAACAGCCACCAAACAGCAGACGGACGGAGAACAGAGAGCAGCTGAAGACACTGACGCTCCCTCAGGAGGTGGTGGAGACCAACAACTGAGCCAACAGATCAAAATCAAGTAAATCAATAAGAAAACTTTGAAACAAGGAAGCTCGTCTGAAAACGTCACACGTCACTCACACACACACACACACACACACACACACACACACACACACACACACACAGTGTAACAGGATGAGGTTTAGTTAAAATGTCACCGCAGCAAAAAAGAGGAATCAGTTGGAACTGAGCGGTTCAGATCTTAATCTGATCAAATGTGCAGAGTTCTGACTTCAGGTGGATAAAGTGAACAACAACAGTAATCTGTGGCGCTGACAACAACAAGTCAAACCTCAAAGTGACTGAGCCCACAGAGGAGTGCTGGCTGATGGAGGAAGTGAGAGCTCACAGCGGCTCCACACTGCAGCGTGGGTGGTGGTGGGACCTCCTGCTGCATGAGGACGAACAATTACAACAACCACAAACACAACAGCTATAATCAGACTGTCTCGTGTTGGCTGACATGACAGTGAACGCAGCTGCCCAACATTTGGTCCTGAAGTTCTAGAATCATCTTTGCTCTTATTTTGGACTCTGGACAGTTCTGAACCTGGAGCGATGTGAAGCTGTGACGACAGCCGAGCAAAACATGCTGCAGTCATTTAGTCACTTCAGTCATAAAAGACACACAGCATCTGATTTCCTGCTGAAAATTAAAAATGTGACAACCAGAAAATCAGCATTGTAATTTAAACATCAGCAGTAAAAGTTCTGAATGTGCTGGTCAACAACAGACCCGCGGACCGGAACATCTCAGGTGACTTCAGCCCGACTGATGTGATTTTTAGAGCGATTCCATACCGACGGAAACACTGACTGATATTCTTACTACACATAAAACATGTCTGCTACTTTTTATTATCTCTCCAATAAATAAATATAGTTACGAGTTACTTTGCAGTTTAAGATTCATCGTGTTTATCGGCTTTTAATTGTGATGTGGAACCAATCAGACGGTGGGCTCCATCAGAAGCTGGATCAGAACCACAGCAGCACATTTTCACACATTTCTTTTCTGCTTTATATTCCATAAATATATTGGTGCATACTGGACAACATGCTGCTAAATCTGTTTGAATTGTTTTATTAAGAATAACATAAATAAATAACTCTGGTATTCTAAGAACTGAATGTAACTGAAATAGCTCAC
>CAEMYA010000317.1:0-25000 GCA_903131615.1 Diplodus sargus | reverse complement strand
ACACACAGGACGAGAGTTACTAAGTACATTTACTCAGGTGTTCCACCTCAGGTATTTGTACTTTTACTTGAGTCTTTACATTTCATCCTTCTCTCTGCTGCATGTCAGAGATTTCTTCCCTACTACATTTCTCAGAAAATCAAGATTTATACACACGACAAACAGGAAGAGTTTCTAAAATGTGTTTTGCTATAAACGACAGCAGTGAACAAGCACAGCTGAAATGATTAATCAATAAGTCCACTCACAGAATATTGATTGGCAAGTATTTTGATAATCATCTGACCAGTAAGAACATTTGATTGTTACGGCGTCTCATACATCAAACCACAATTACAGCGTTGTCATCACAAATGTGCGTCTTCCACTGAGGAGCCTTAAAGGCATTAAAGGACCAACAGGTGATTAACATTGATTACAATGAAGGTCATGACAGGAGACTTTGCGTCCTGGTCACCACCACTCAAACACGGCTGCAGAGCGAAACCGAGTCGCGCTGATTTGCATTTCCATCCCTGATTTGACTGCACTCACCTTCAGGCAGGTAGTCCGGATGTGCCAAGACAACAGAGAAGCCAGGCTGGCAGATGAAGACCATCACTCCTTGATATCTGAAGGACAACGACACCACAAAAACTGCTCAAAAGTGTCCAGAAGGAACATGAAAGACACTCAATGCGTCAAATTGGCCTCCAAGTTCCCCAGATCCCAACACAGCTGAGCAACAACTGGATGTTCTGGAATGAGTCTGATGATTCGAGGTCGTAGCACGGATCAGACTGGGCTCTGATCCATCAAGGCCTGGAAACAGGAACCTGGAGGTCTGTGGTCTCTGGTACCAGACCCTTTGAGTCCTGTGGCGTGCGAGGTGGGACCTCCCTGGATTGGACTTCTTTCAGCACGTCCAGCAGATATTTTCTTGCATTGGGATCTTGGAAAGTTGGAGGGCAGGTCGACACCTTGAGGACTTGGGACAGTTTTTGTGGTCTGCAGGGAGCTTTGTCCCGCTGGGGGGACCACGGCCATCAGGGAGGACTGCTGCCATGACGGGTCTACTTGGTCCAGTTTCCCAGCAGATCATTTCACTCTGCTGGAATGATGGATTTTATTAAACTCACCTGTCAGTGGTCTTAATGTTGAGTCTACTCTCCTCAGATATTCCCAGTCATTATTCCGTTGTTCCCCATAATCGTTATTAAGTATTTAATTGCTGCCTGAACTGAAGCGTTTCCAGTGCAGATAATCTACTTATTAGTATCATCTCAGTAAAATATGTCAATGTCCGTTTTTGTGATGAAGGAATTATCTTTATATTTTTTAAGAACTGAATGTTTTTCTTTTCCCAGAATCCACAGCAGAAAGCACCGGTCTGAAATTCATCGTTGCTTTTCCGGAGAACATCGCCTCGTATCATCCTGATGCACCAGAAAACAAGATCAGAATCACTGCGTTGCTTCCGGACACAGAGGTCGTCATCAAAGGCTTCATCTCTCCTGACGAAAGGACTCTGGCTTCTGGAGAAACCTGGGACTACGCACCTGTGGCAACACTGGAGCTCATTGGGACGGGCGTCTCTGCCAAAGTTCTCCAAATTACCAGCAACAACTTAATCACTGTCCATGTTGTCTACCTTAAAAATAATAGTGTGCAGACGACACTCTTAAGACCTGACGACAAACTGGGCGAAGAGTACCTCGTCCCACCGGTACCCGTGATCGAAGGAACCACTCGCCCTGCAGACATGGTCACGCTCACTGTGACTGAAAGAAGCCCATTCAGAGTCATTATCATCAACACTGAGAAAGACAACGAGATAACTGTTGAGCATGCAGTGCCCGAGAAGATTTCACTCGAGCCCCACAAGATCGCTCAGTTTTCTCTAACAACTGAAGATGTATCGCGGGTTGTGAAAGCCGATGAGCCGGTGGCGGTTCTCTTCGGTCACTCATGCGCCATCAGGGAGAACTGCACCTGTGGGCAGCTGTACACCCTGCTGTCTCCTGGCAAACAGGAGCAGTTCAAGTTCTACATCCCTCCTTTCCTGGCCAAGGACGCCAAAAGTGAAACACGTGTGCTTCTGTCAGAGAGCGGATCGAACCAGATGATACCCTATGATCCAAACTCGCCGGTGGTGGAGACCGCTGGCACAGCCGTCCTCCACCGTCCAGGTGCATTCTTCAACCTGATCCCTGAGAAAGAGTTCGGTTCTTGCTCCATAATTAACTCCATCGCAGAGACTGAGAACTTTGCTGTGATCCTGGTCCATAAGGATTTCACTGATGGGGTTCGTGTTGGAAATCGTCCTTTGGAGAGTCCGGAGTGGCAGCAGCTGGTCGGGACGGACTTCGTCTCAACAGATGTTACTCTGACCTCGGAAAAGAACGTCATCTGGCACATTAGCAGCTCCAAAATGGCAGTGTACTATGTAGGAATTAGGAAAGGTGTTCTGTTTGGGAACCCAGCACCCATCATCAGTAAAGTCCCAGGTAGGACGCCACCTTCAGTTTGAGTTTCACAGAGCAGCCGAATGATAATCAGCGTGTCTTTCTTAACTACTGATCTCCTGAGTTTCTGGGTTGAGAATATTTCACACAACGTTTTAACACTAACACCAGCTCCCCAGACTGGATGGTGCTACCATCAGGCGGCAGATAGACTGCACAAAATTCTTTGTATATCTTGAACACCCAGTCACAGGACACAGGGAGGTCGGGCATTAACACTGAAGGGTCGTTTTGGACACTTTACTTGAGCTATGACTGCCAAGCTGTTGGCAAATTGTTGTAATTCCACCAGCTTAAAATGGTTTATCAGTGACTGGTTTCTTGAAAAATGTGCTCTAACTTCAGTTTGTCTCTGTTTCACCTGAAAAGATTTCAGGGGTTGCGTTGTGTCTCCAGAGGTGTTAAAAATCGGAGAAGTGGCAGACGGCTGGCGAGAATCCCTGAAGTACTGCAAGGACAACGAATTGGATCTGGTGAGCTTCCCCGGGGCGGAACTCCAGAGACATATCTACGACAAAATTATGCAGGTGAAGGACGACAGCCTGTTGCACGTGTGGTTTGGCATGCGTCGGAGCTCGCAGACTGGAGAGTGGTACTGGCTGAACGAGGAACCCGTCAATGGAACCAACTGGGGAGAGGGCGAGCCCGGCATGAAGGACGATGGCCAGTGTGCTATCATGAGTCTGGAGAGCAGCACAAGGTTTGCCTGGAGCGACGAGGACTGCTGCAGGAAAGCCCATCCCGTCTGCTACAAAGATCCCGTCATCTTGTCATAGTGGGACGATCCGGCAGAGCGACGGGAGGGAAACATGAACAAAACTCTTCAAAACCAGGCAGGCAAACAGGAAGTGGCGCCCTCAGGTTACAATGTCCTCGGGCGAATATTTTGCATTTGCTAATCCGTTTTCTGCTAATAACATTATTAGAATAACATTTTAAAGTTATTTCAGTAATATTACAGTCTAGAATTACAAATGGAAAATATCCAAAAAGCCCAAAAAGAATGACAAACGATTGCAGCCATGTTGTTAGCCACTGTTAGCTAATGTTTGAAAACCTGAACGTCACTGGAAGTTTTGTTCGCCATGTGGTCCGATGAGGTTTGTTCGTGTCCCCGTTCTTGATTTTTTAAAAATGCATCACCAGATTTAACGTCCCCATCACCCCAGAAACTAATCAATGTGAGATTCTATTGACCAGAAGCTAGCACACAAGCTAGCTGGCACACAAGCTAGCTAGCTAAAGTAGTACTCCAATGGTAGTAATAATAGTTAAGCAAGCTTGTTTCAACTCTTCAGTTAAAAGATGTCGCTGACGCCTTCAGAAAGGTTTTGTTAGCCATGTAGTTTGATGAGGTTTGTTTTTTTTCAGTAACAGAAAGAAATGCTAACTTTAGCGCAGGTTGGCTGTTGCTCACCAGCTAGCTTGTCTTCAACAACCTGTTATCAGCCAGCAGCTTTACACATTATAATTACTCATTTATATGACATAATGCTATTTTATATATCATAATAGATGTCAAAAAGTCAGATTCTGGTCTTATTTGAGGTGGATATTTAGACCCAGGCGTCTTAATGCTTCTTGGTTTTGCAGGCAGTGTGGTTGTAGATTTGAACTGATTGATTGATGATTATTTTTTAGGTCTTTACTCAGAAGGTGCTTGAGTTTGTTTCCTTGTGATAAAACAAACTCAGTTTATCTTTGATGTAACTGACAGAAGCATTAAATTGTGTGTGAAACTGAACTGTTGTTGTGTTTTAATTCCTCCCGTTCAACAAACATTCAAACAACAATATTAATATTTGTGTTTGTGCTGCTTTCATCAGACACACAGTCGAAAACACAATCTGCACCAATGTTGTTTCAGATCCAACACTGAGCAACACGAGAGTAACTGAGTAGCTTATTTACTCAGTTACTGAGTCTACTGGATAAATACTACTAATAAAACTGTTTGTGGGGTTTTACTTTTACTGAACGAACATCAATCGATTAATGGAGGAAGTAATCAGCAGATTAATCAGCTTCACCTCAACAGGTGGTGAAGGTGTTCATACCGCTTCTGTCCACAGGAGGCGCCAGAATCAACACAAACTGAAGCTGCTTGTAGAAGCTTTAATCATTGATGAGCTTCAGGTTTTTAAAAAATGTATTTATTATGTATTTATTTTTTAATATTCTATTATTAATTCCAGTTAATTTCAGTGCTTCTGTTCAACTTCTAATCCACAAACAGTCAGCTCAACATGCTGTGAGCAAGTTATTTAATGTGTAGAATTAAGTTACATTATTATATCATAATTATCATATTATTGTATAGAAGTCAAGTGAAACCGTCCACATTTTTTTAGGAATAAATATTTAATCTGTGTAAAATCTAACTTCTGTTTTCTGGCTTCATGAAGTGAATTCAGATCCTGAGATCACCTGTTGTTTGACTCCTACAGTCACAAAGCAAAACTTAACATAAATATTAACTTCAGTTTAAAACTCAACATTTCAACTCCTGATATTTTTCTTCTCAGAAAACTTAACATGTAACTCAAAGAAACTCTGTAGTGTCTTCTGAAGAAACTATCTCATCATTTCTGATTGCATAATCATTTATTATTAATTCCATTGGTCTCTGCAAAGGACAGTATTTGATTTGATTAAACATCTTTATGATAGTAAAATCATTATAATATAAGAAATTAAATGTTTTCAGAGTTTACATCAGGACAATAAAACCTCTGAAACAGTTTTCAGGCCGCTGTTAATAATGAACATGGTAAAATAATAATATTCTTTCCTAGAAACTAGATTACATCAGTAGATAAATATCTAATAGGTAATTATTTAAACATATATAAACAGTTTATAACACACTGTCATGTAGTTGTAAGCAGATTTAAGGTCATGATAAATGTTTATTAATGTTCATTTTACAACAATGTTTTACTAAATTATCATTTGAGAGCAAATCTAAATATAGTTATTAACACTTCAGTCTGCATACGACTATATTATAGTGTTATTAACCAGTAACTAAATATTTGTACAGCTGGACTTGAACTCAATCATTTCAGCATTACTTCCACCAGCAGCCGACTCCCTGCAGACCTCCACCCTGCACCACCCACACCCCCACCCCCACCAGCAGGACCACCTTTGCACCCAGAGACACAGACAGGAGCAGCAGGAGAGGAGGCGAGGCCGCCGTCACCGACAGCGGCGGTTGGGGGGTCAGGACGTACAGCGTGGACTCCTCTTTGCCCAGCGGGTTGGAGGCGCTGCAGGTGTACTGATGACCCGGCTCCACGTCTCTCAGCTGGCTGACGGTGTGGTATTGGGCCACCGAGCCCTGAGCCACGGGACCGACCGGGGAACCCTCCAGCAGGTCGTCCGGGCCGAGCCACTGGACGTCCGGCAGCGGGGAGCCCTGGACCCGACACACGGCTCTGTACCCGGACTGCTCGCTGCCCTCCACCAACAGAGCCAGAATCTTTGGAGGAGCTGCAGCACAGACAGGAAATCACATCAGGAAACACCACAGTCGCCCCCTGGTGGTAGATTTCATCAGCTTGTTAAAGGTGCAATATGTAAGAACTGGTGTTAGCAACGTTAGCACAGCAGCTTTGGACCGTGATGAGCTGTGGCTAACTGGCTGGCATGCTAAATGCAGTAGATATCAAAACAGACGTTATGACATCAAACTGTTATTTCTTCACTTCTTCTTTATTCTGTTAATAGTTTGAGTTTTTGAATGTTGTCAACAAAGATTCTCACGTATTGCACCTTTACTGCTCCACATTCGTGTAGCGCCTCAGAGTGAACGCGGCTGCGGTTGTTTCTGTGTAATCGTACCCTCCACTCTCAGTCTGGTTCCCATCTTGTCCTCGAAGCTGACGTGTTCTCGCCCCTGAACCTCCACCCGGCAGTAGTAGCGCCCGTTGTCCTGCAGGGTGGCGCTGTTGATGCGCAGAGACAGGTCGTGCTCCCTCGGGTTGCCCTCCAGCCGGTAGCGCTGGTCCTGTTGGGGCCCCGGCTCGCAGGTGGGGGCTCCGACTCGGCTGGAGCAGCGGTACAGGACGGTGGCTCCCTGGCCGTGGCCCAGGCGCCACACCACCTGCAGGGAGGTGTGCTGGGAGTGCTGCGGGTGGCTGAAGGTGCAGGGCAGCACCACCGGGTAGCCCTCGATGGCTCGGACCTCCGGCTGCACCGTCGTGGACCAGCCGTCATCTCCAGAACCGAGAGCTGCTCAAAGAGAGTCAGTACTGTTTAAATTCACAACTTTAATTTATTGTTGTGTGAAAGTAAAAATACTGAAGTTTCAGTAAAACGTTTCCTGTCAGTTTTTTTATATCGGATGTTTGTTTATAGCTTAAAGGGAGATTCCAGGATTTTAAACCCGGCTCTATATTTACACATGTGAGTCAGTGAATGATTCATATTCACCAGCAGTTTCTGAGTCAGTCCAGTAGGTCTGCAGTGGCTGCAACATAATCCTTTGGTGCAACTGTGACCAGTAAAGTAAAATCTGCTTAAAGGGATTTTCTCACCGACAGGCTGAAGTCTGAAACACCACAGAAACCTTTATGTCTCGTTCAAGGAGTTTGGCTCTGAAATCCGGCGAGAGCTGCGTCGTTGCAGGAAGACGATGGTGGAAATATGAGTTAGAGTTTGAACAGTGAGGATTTATTTCAGCTCACAAGAATCAGAGCGAGACTTTTGTTCCTGATGCTAAAAGGGATCTGATTATTTAACAGAACGTGTCTTTTCTTGTTTCAGACTCTGAATAACGACTTCAGCCTGTCAGAGACTGAAACACTTCAGTGGACTAACTTTGATGTCACAGTTGCACCAGAGGATTGTTATGCATGTAACAGTTGTTTGTAATATATTATTTTAAGAGATAGCTTTTATTGTGAAACAGCTACTTTTATTCTGAAATCCAGTTGCACTGTTCTGTGTACAGGAGACGGGAGAAGCTGGCAGAAGGATGTGTTCACAAACATGCTAAGCAGAGACAGTTAAGTGGTTGTAAAATGTTTGAGGACCCTTCAAGAATCAAAGATAATTCCCTTATTTGCAGCCAACAAAGTGACTTATGTTTCTTTAGTCTTTCCTTTGATAAGCAGTTTTCCACATACTGTGAATGTGTTTATTGTTGCTAACTTTGTCTGTATACATGTGTGTGTATGTGTCTGTAGTTCTGGTGGATTTGGAGAAATAAAGTTGCCACCTGTGTTGGAGCCGTGCTGTGAGGAGATCTGCAGGACCGACTCCTGTTGTAGGTGTGAATCACTAACACTTCATCCTTCATCACAGACATCAACATCTACATCTACACATCTGGAGACACACAGTTTACACTGGACAGGACAAAAGCTGATGTAGTGGAGGAAACATCTGGCTGACAGTGTAAAGAATCATGAAACCAAGTGTTCAAGTATTCGTACCAAACGTTTCTACTGAAGTCCAGTTATGAGACCAATAAAGGATCAATTTATCTCGTCTGACGTCCTCGAACTGAAGAACCAGAGAGGAGAAAAGTTCCAGCAGCAGATCTGATGATAACTGACTGTAACATGATGATCATAGGAACACAATATTAACGGTAATGTTTGATATTCAGCAGGTTTGAATGGATTTAAATGAATGTAACGAGTGAAACTTTAAGGCTATTTCAGTGTGTGTGTGTGTGTGTGTGTGTGTGTGTGTGTGTGTGTGTGTGTGTGTGTGTGTGTGTGAGCTCACCTCCTATTACAGGTAACAGCAGACTCAAAGTGCTGCAGACCAGCCGGGCGTCCATGATGAGACTGCTGGAGAAACAACTCAGCGAGGTGAATGTGTGTGTGTGTGTGTGTGTGTGTGTGTGTGTGTGTGTGTCATTCATGTGACTCAGTACCTCACTGCACTGTGTGTGTGTGTGTGTGTGTGTGTGTTTCCACCTTGTGTTTTACTTCCTTCATGTCTGTTCTCTGTCTGTTCTGTATCTGGACTGAATGTGTGAAGCTGAAGATCTCTGAACTCGACGAACCGCCATAAAAAGAAGCTGAAGAGAATCGATGATTCTGGTGAACAAACAGTCTTTAAAGCTTTAATGTGTCAGTTAATGTTCATCTCTTCACCTGTTTCACTCTCTGCTGATATAAACTGCTGTTAAAGGAAATTAACAGCGTGAAGTTTCTTCCTTCTGTGTTTTACTTGTAATGTTTCCAACAAAGTTCTAGCAGAGAAATCCTCCAGAACCCTCGAGGACTCTGGTTCTGGTTCTGGTTCTCTGTCTCCTCTCTGTAACTTTATGTTCATGAAGTAAAGTCCATTTCCACTCAGCTCCAGTCAGCAGTCAGCAGTCAGAACCTGGAGGTCCGCTCCGGATCACTGCTGCAGTCAAGCTGATCAACAGGAGTGAAGAGAAATCAGCTTTTTAATCCCACAAGTTACAAAGTCGTCTCTGATCTCTGAGTTGGTGAACGGCTCTGGATCAGAACCAAATGAGACTCCAGGTGTTTATTCCTCCAGGATGTCTGGATCAGCACCGACTCCTAGTTGCAGAAATGACATATTATACATTTAAAGCAAGAATTCATTTACACACACAGAATGATCTAAAACCTAAACAGTACAAACTACGGCCTTTAAAAAGGCGACACAAAGATTCTCAACATGTTTCTGAAGTTCTGGTCTGTTTAGTATCCAGGTAACCGACAGGTAGCCATCTTTGTTTCACCTTGTCATCCTTCAGCAGACTCAGACTTTTCCGTCCAGGTACTTTAGAGGATTCTGACCAAACCTTCAGAGCTTCAGGGACCGTCTAACAGTTTGTTCACTAACGAGACACAAACCGATTCATGTTTCTAAAATGGATCTGAGACAGCGACTGTAACGTATCTGGTGTCTGAGGATTACAGAGCAGCAGCAGCAGTGAGTAACTTTATTTAGTTTAAGAACGGTATTTTCTCTCACATTAATGTCGGACAGTGGAGTTAAAACCTGCTGGTGTCGTGCTGAGTCGAGTTTTAACCTCAACTTCTCTCTGTCAGTACGAATATCTCAGTGTCAGTGTCAAAGCTGCCGGCTCTCACTTCTGTCAGAATAACAGGATATTCTTTGTTCCTCATGACTTCCTCTTACACGACTTCTTGTGTTTGCTGGGTTAGTTTGAGGGGTTGAGGACTTCAGCCTGAGGATGTGGCAGCAGACCGACTGCTTCTGTCTCATTCTGTCAGCGATCATCACAGGTAGGATCATTTCTCCTCTGTTCAGGTGGGACGAGACGGCTGATCTCAAACTGTAACGTCTGGTTTGTTAGTGAACCGACAGAAAGACAGCCGGACTTTAAAGACAGCAGCTGGTCAGTATGATACTGACTCCACACAGGGTCCATGGAGAGACCAGAGTCCATGCAGAGTCTAGTGTCCATACAGACGAAGGACTAAAAACATCCTACGTTTCCTACATAATGCAACTCATGCTTGGTAAATGTCTTTAAACTCCTCCAGAATTAGCACATGGATCAACCAGACTAACAGTCTGTAGCCATGCTAGCATCTGTGAGGCTGTGCTAATGCTAACGCCAGTATACAAGCTCAACACAAAGTTCTGTGGAGGCTGACGGGGTTGTGATTACGTCTAAAAGTGTTTTGGTCAGAAGAGTTGTAAGAGACGCAACCACACGTCTGAACCACTTCTCCTCCCGTAGGTTCACACGGCGACCATTTTCCTGTGACTTACTGCTCAGGAAGGGAAACGTAGAGAATCTGATCAATCATTAAATTGTAAACACTTCCTGCTTGATGAGCGACTGAAAGACAATAGATTGAGAAAATCTAAAGTGACATCGTGCCAAATGAAAAAAACAAGTTCAGCTAATGTTAGCAGTCGACCACTTCCTCGCTAACAATATAGTTTGATTACTTCCTGTTTGTTTCACTTCCAGGCTAAAATAAATGTGTCCAAGATGAACATGTGTGAATAGATATAAAATAATTGGATCATGCAGCTTTTCCAGACCTTCAACATGTTTTTGGACGGAATGAATCAAACTCTGACAGCGAGTCATTTTTCGAAGTTGAGATGCTAAAAATAAAATGTGTCTTTATGTCCTGGTGCTCTGTCATGACCTGTTGATCTGAATTGATCTGAACTGAATGATTCTGATGTGATCCTCCTCTTCAGGGTCTCTCTCAGGTTCCTGGGATATGAAGGTCTCTCCGGGGGTCTCTGTCCCCAGAGGAGAGGACGCCGTCCTCAGCTGCTCCTTCACTCATCCCAGACAGCAGGACTACTCCGGACTGATCACTGTTAAATGGCTCGCTAGAGAAACAAACGCTGTCCCGTTCTTTAAGTGTTCAGCAAGAAATGACTCCAAGGAGGAACTCAAAGACTGTTCAGGTTCTGGATTAAAACATTCCCTGAAGGGAGATCCTCGACAGGGAGACCTGTCTCTGCTCATAAAGAAGGTTCATGTGGCTGATAGCGGGTTGTACTTCTGCAGAGTGGAGCTGGACGGCTGGAGGGAGAATCAACAAGAAAAAACACATCTTCTTGTAACAGGTAAGATCTGTTTCACTGAACAGTGTTCAGGTTCAGAGCTGCTGGACCTCCTCTGGGTTCATTGACTTCTAACTGAAATAACAATATTCAGCCGTTTCCAGAAGGAACAACAGAGCAAATTGTTACTCATCAGATCATCAAATACCAGCCACTGAAATACTCCAGATTCTTTCAACAGAATTATGAATTATTCCCTGAGAAATAGACAAAATAAAATAAAAAACCCCAATTTGACAATGTGTGAAAGTGAGAAAAGAAAAGATGATTCTGGGCCGAGACGCAAACCCTCATCTAAGAGACCAACCAACCAAACATATAACGAGTTTAATGTTGATCACGGTCACAAACTTGGCAGACAGACAATTTTAACTGAATTACACAACAAGACATAAACACAGGCACAGATCAAACACCTGAAGACTTGTGAATCCATATTTGTTCTCAGCACTGATATTTAACCACAGATGTTGATCGTCTCATCATACTGAGTTTTGATGATTTCTCACAGTTAAACCTCAGATCCTGAGCCTCTCTGTGGTTGAGCCGACCTCAGGCAGCACCACCCGCATGCTGCAGTGTGACGTGGAGGGAAACCCACAGCCCATCATCACCTGGCTGTCAGACTCCAGAGGATTCTTGAAAGACCAGGTCCAGATCTCTGGTTCTGGTCCGGGCAGGGTGTCCAGCTCTGTGCCGTACGTGGAGGGGGAGGTGTTCACCTGCAGGGTGGAGAACGTTCTGGGTGGAGCAGAGAGGAGATATCCAGCCAGCAACACTCTGATCATAAGTCTGGGTGTGTGTGGCCTCTTCGTCCTGCTGCTGCTGTGTGCAGGAATCATCTGCTGCTGGAGGAGACGAGGTGAGCTGCTGTAAAGTCATCAGCACGACATTAAAGTCAGAATTATGTCAGTGTGACACCGCAGGAGGAGGAACTCAGATTAATAACCAGAAACCCTCAGAAAGAGGAACTGCTGGTTTAGTTTCCTGTTTGGTCTTTTTAAACACATTCTGAGCTGACAGTCACATTATGTCACCTCAGCAGTGTCAATGTGAATCAGTTTTCAGCTTCTGAACTTCTCTCTGAAATGTTGTTCTCTATGATCTCATCAAACACCTTTAAAGAAGTTCAGGGTGAAGAAGAGTCTGTAGAATATCTGTAAGAAACAAGTGTTAACAAGTAGATAAATGGTTCAAAGTATCTGAAACTAGTGGATTAGTTGTTGAGGTGGAGAGCTAAAGGAAAAGGACTGAAACAATACGCCACTTTTAAAGAGCTCAGAATCTTAATATTTAGAATATTAATGAGGTAACAACACAAAGACATTGATGTTCGTCCCTCTGAGACCGTCACACTCACTGTCATTATTATTATTAGTTATAACTTGTAAATGATTTAAATCCACACATTTACATCATGAAGGATGATGTCGATGATCTCACATATCTCAAAACTGCACTTGACTACAGTACTTGGTTACTTTCCACCCCTGAAGATGAATAGATGAATAAACACCACTCAGCTGTAAAACCTCGTTCTTGTTTCTGTTTTCATGTTGAAGTGTTGAATCGTCGACTGCAGGGCTCCGACTCTCCAGCGGAAGGCGACGGTGAGCTTCAGCTGGTTTACACCACAGTCAGTCCACAGAGTAAGTCCTCATGGCAAAGATGCTTTCATCACTAAGTCTTCATAAAAATGTTCCTCCACTTTTGACATTTAAGTCCCATTCCAGCTCGTCAAATACTGACGCTTCAGTATAATGAAGAACATCCTGCGATCCCAAAGTTTCAGTACTTAATGAGTTGGGAACGAGACTTAATATTAACTTTATTATTAACAGGACATTTAAAGTTTTTAAATGAATGAAAAAAACATTTCAGCTGTTCTGGGTACAACCGATCAGATCACGCTTCTTGTTGGTGTTCTCTCCAAACATTTACAGGAGTAGCAATCTGTTACCAGACCAACTTTACTAAATGAGCTACACTACTTTATGTATTTATAGATTTAGTCCATTCTGATAGATATTTCCTCATTGACCAGAGGTGTCCTCACATTGTTTCCTCCAGGAGATGTTCAGATACTCGTGTAGAAGTTCTGATCCAGCTTGTTTCCTCCAGTAAAGTAATAGATTACAGGCTCAGAGTCTCAGAGTAAAAAGTCTCCCTCTGAAGGACATTTGTGGTCAAAGCTAGCTGAAGCTCACGTCATATTAATAGAACTCAAAGACTATTAAAGTTAAAGGTAGAATCAGTAGGATTTGTCCCAGCTGTTCCTGAACGCACCACAAAGGCAGCTGATTGTTGAGTCTCATTCCCAGGACGTCAAACAGACACATGTTGGGTTGGTAAAGCGTCCCGAGCAGCAACAAAGAGAGAAAATCAGAAACTCTCTGCAGATACGAGACACTAACACGCCTTTTCTCCACATTCCAGTCTCCCTCTCTGTCTGTTTACGGCTTCTTACGGCTTTTACGTCTTTGTCTCGTCTCGCTGCGTCTGCCGTGCGTGATGTGCTCTGATAGGTCCACATCAGTCTGCTGATGCTGGGAAATAACAAGAATCCAGAATTCACCTCAGGGGCATCAAACTAAAGTAACGAGGCTGTTCTGAAGCTGAGAGGAGGAGAAAGTTCAGATGTAGAGAGGAGAAGTCACACAGAGACTCAGAGTACAGAGACATGAAACGTCTACTGAAGGAGAGAAACTGAGTGTATGTACTCTGTTACTTCCCACCCGTAGAGAGAACGCACTCAAAAAGAAAAGCTGCTGTTCACAATAATTTGACTTGTCCTTCAGTCCAGATTTAAATCAAAGTGCTTTGAATTGCAAAAGAGGAGCCAGAGGGAAAAGAAAGCAGCTCTGGTTCTGTGAGCAGCTTCACGTTTCATCACGGGATGGTTTTTTTCTTCACAGCTCAACATGAGAGTTTGAAAAGCTCAAACTCACGACACCTGGAGGAGGAAGGTGAGTTCACACTGTAGCATCACACAGAACAGAGAGCTACAAGATGGAGGACAGCGTTGATCCCACTTCCTGTTCTGCGGTTCATTACAGAAAGAGACACTGTTCTGAGAGTTAATATCTTTTCATAACAACCACGTGATTTGTGAAGTTGTGCCTGATTATGATTTATTAATTTTGAGGTTCAGAGTTTATTTATTTATTTTACCGACCAGTCTGCAAAGTTAAACTGTAGTTTGACATATTTTATGCTGCACACGAGAATCAATACAGAACAAAGTATTTATGGAGTGAAGCTGCTGTCGCGTGGAGGTACAGCAGGACAAAGTATTTATGGAGTGAAGCTGCTGTCGCCTGGAGGTACAGCAGGACAAAGTATTTATGGAGTGAAGCTGCTGTCGCCTGGAGGTACAGCAGGACAAAGTATTTATCGAGTGAAGCTACTGTTGTCTGGAGGTACAGCAGGACAAAGTATTTATGGAGTGAAGCTGCTGTCGCCTGGAGGTACAGCAGGACAAAGTATTTATGGAGTGAAGCTGCTGTCGCCTGGAGGTACAGCAGGACAAAGTATTTATGGAGTGAAGCTGCTGTCGCCTGGCGGTACAGCAGCTTCACTCCAAAAATACTTTTTTGTTCTAAAATCCAAAATAGACTTGTTGTTATATTAATAAACTTTTTTTTATTTCAGATGTCGTCTATTCTCCCGTGAACATTCAGTAGACGGCGAGGTAAGAAGAATCATTTGTTTGTTCTGTGTTGTCTGCAGCCGTCAGTGAGTGAAGCTTTAAGGATCGACACTGTTCTTCTGTTCAGATCTAAGACAAGTTTATCGACTCATCTTATCTGTCTTTGTTTTAATCTTCTGGTATCAGGTTGTTTGCACATATTAATCTATAGAGTCTCCTGTAAATTACATGTATGTAATTGTTTAGTGTCATTTGTGTTAAATTCTCAGGTCTTATATTGTGACAAGAAACGCTGATTTTGTTTTGCTGTATTTTCCAGGATCACCAGAGAAAGTCCTTCAACATCAGGTCGTGTGGACGCTGTAAAAACATAACTGTTGTATTTTCTGTCAGAGTTTTGTGTCGTTGTCTGACGCTGTCATATGTTAACGGCACTGATTTATTAGAGAGAAGCAGGAGCAGTGCTGAATGTTTAATCTGTGTTTTAGTAGATTAAAATGTGTTCAGTTGCAGTGAAGACAAAGATTTTACAGCCATGAAACTTTTATTTTAAGGTTTGATTTTGTTGCCTGTTTTATTGTTTTTTTTCTGATGTTCATCACTTATAGTTCATCTGTTATTAAAGAGCTTATGGAAAAATTCGGTATTTAAATTATGAATGTAAAACATTTTAAACACGTTTCTGAAGCTGTCCATCTGTTTTCTATCCATTTTACCGGCGGGACGTTAACGTTGTTTCACCTGGAGAACAGAGTCGAACTGGTTCTGCTGCCGGGAGTTAATGTCAGAATAACTTACAGGTGTTTCAAGTGTCATGTATCTTAATGTGAATCATTGCTGAACCACAATCGAGTTTTCAGTGCAGAAATAATCCTTCCTGTCATCTCACCTCTTTTATTTTCTCTCTTCCTGTTTTTGTCTTTGCTGGACTGTTTGCATCGTGTCATTCTTTTGTCCCTTCTCACATCTGTGGTCTTGTACGATGTGAGTTCTTCTCACTGATGAGTCTTTAGTGTGAAAACCACAACGACGTTCAAGCTGCAAAGAGACTTTCATCCAGGTGGTTCGAGTGTTTGAGGATTCTGGACAGAATACCAGTTGAAAAATTAAAATGTATTTAAAAGAGTGACTTCTTCTCCTTCCCCATTGTCCTCTTCCTCTTCTTTATTTTGTCTTCTTCTTCTCCTAAAAGAGTTTCTTCAGTTTTCTAATATACATTTATGTTTCAGTCAGGTGGGATTTATATGATCGTACTGTGTAATAGAAGCTCAAACATCAAATACAGAAAACACTGAATAAAAATAAGTTAAAAAACTAAAATTCGTTCTCAGTGTGACCTCTCTCACTTCTGTTCATTGGATAAAACTTCCTGTATTTGCTGTTTCAGTCGTGTCGCTCAGCTTCTCTTGAGTTTCTGTCACTTCTGTCTAATCAGTCTGAGGATGTGGCCGCAGTGTTTCTGTCTCCTTCTGTCGGCGATCGTCTCAGGTAAGATCATTTCTTCTCTGCTCAGGTGCGACGAGACAACTGATTTAACACTGTAACGTCTGTTTGTTGGGTAGCAGACAGAAAGAAAAGTGTTGGCCAGCATAAGAAGGAGGATACTAACTCAAGAAGTTGAAATGTAAAACAGAGAAGTCGATTATTAAGTCATTATCTTAGTTATTAGTCAGTTACTGCCGAGTCGGAAGTGAGGAGAAGAATCCGGGGTGACGTCCTCCTGTCTGACCTGTAAGGCAACAGAACACTGCTGATGTTATCGTGGAGGACTGTAACCACTGCAGATTATCATCAGTTCTGCAGGTTTTTGGTCATAAATCTTGTAAATGTATCATCACAGTTAGTTGTTTCTGTTCATCCTGAGGGGAACATGAACGTCTGAACAACATTTCATCTCAAACCATCACAAACTAGTTGATGAAATTTCAGTCTGAACCAAAGTGGTGAACTGACACATCGACCTCTGCGAGCTTCCTCCTCCTTTTAACCACACGACTCCTGTCGACTTCACAAGGACAGAACGAAGCTAAATGTAGAAAAGATTAAAGTCACAGTTTGATGGCTGCTTCCTCATGATGATGGTGCGCAGAGAGTAATGTTGTTTGGGTCGTGTGATGAACACGGAATATGCAAACTCTGTGTGGCCAGAACCCAAAAGTACCGGTCCCATCATGGCCCGAGGAGCCGGCATGATTTCACAGTCTGAGCCGGACGAGAAAACGGATCCTGAACATTATTCAGGCCGATTTGTCCCAATTTGTTGTTTTTATAGAAACAACTCAAGATTAGTTGAAATCAGTCTCGACTCATGAACTCATCCTGATGTGATCCTCCTCTTCAGGGTCTCTCTCAGGTTCCTGGGATATGAAGGTCTCTCCGGGGGTCTCTGTCCCCAGAGGAGAGGACGCCGTCCTCAGCTGCTCCTTCACTCATCCCAGACAGCAGGACTACTCCGGACTGGTCACTGTCAAATGGATCGCTAGAGAAGCAAACACTCTCCCGTTCCTTAGGTGTTCAGTAAGAAATGACTCCAAGGAGGAACTCAAAGACTGCTCTGGATTAAAATATTCCCTGAAGGGAGATCCTCGACAGGGAGATCTGTCTCTGCTCATGAAGAAGGTTCATGTGGCTGATAGCGGGTTGTACTTCTGCAGAGTGGAGCTGGACGGCTGGAGGGAGAATCAACAAAAAGAGACACATCTTCTTGTAACAGGTAAGATCTGTTACAAAAACTTCCTGATGTAGCAGCTACATTCAGCTGTTGCAGTTCATTAATCTGTTTTTATGAGACCAATAAATAAAGTAGTGTTTGGCCGACATTAATGAGTCCTGAAAACTGCACACCAGCACAAGCTTTTAAATCAATATACCTCAAATAAGAAACCTGCCTTTAAATTAGACTCACACAAAAAGGTCATAAAGCTGCTGTGTGAAGAAATAAAATGATGTCACCTGTACGCAGCTACACGTCGTCAAGCAAGCCGCTGGAATTTTGAGTCTGAGTTTTTGAGTCAGCAGTTGTTGGTTTGTTTCCACTTTTACGTCACAGATTCTGCTCGACTGTCTCATCATACTGAGTTTTGATGATTTCATACAGTTAAACCTCAGATCCTGAGCCTCTCTGTGGTTGAGCCGACCTCAGGCAGCACCACCTGCAGGCTGCAGTGTGAGGCGGAGGGAAACCCACAGCCCACCATCACCTGGCTGTCAGACTCCAGGGGACTCATGACAGACCAGGTCTTTACCTCTGGTTCTGGCCCGGGCAGGCTGTCCAGCTCTGTGCTGTACGTGGAGGGGGAGGTGTTCACCTGCAGGGTGGAGAACGTTCTGGGTGGAACAGAGAGGAGATATCCAGCCAGTAACACTCTGATCATAACTCGGACGGTGTGTGGCCTCATGGTCCTGCTGCTGATGTCGACAGGAGTCATCTACTACTCCAGAAAGAAAGGTTTGTCATTTCTATAATATAAACCCCATTTTTTCTCTGTGTGACAATAATGAAGTTGTTTGAACAGTTACAGATCATGTTGCACATATGAGGAGGATGAAACATGAAAGTTACTAGAGTTAGTGTTTGGATGTTATAGCGATGGTCTTTGTCGTCACTTTTCCATCAGGTAAATTTTCACCAACTGTGAGACATCGTATGAGAAATTATTAAATCTTAGTCTTTAAACAGCTCAGAGAGACGTGATTCACCCTGTTACAACACACTGTAGCATCAACATGATTTTGAGATGTTAACTTCAGAGTTATTATTATTATTTAAGTTACTGTGAAATATATGAACGCCTCCTTCCTTCCTGCACTCAGGTTATGATGCATGTGTAAATGAATGTAACGGAGGACAAACTTGAGTCGAACACTTGACTTTCTCTCTGCTTTGATTCCTGGATTCATCCAGTTATTTTTCTTTTTTGTCCAAACTGTCCTCTGCAGCTCGTGCTGAGTCGTCTCATGTGTATGAAAATGTTGCTGCAGGTAAGTGAAACATACTGTTTCAGAGACTGTGTGAGGGAGACGGTCAGATCAGACAGGACGTCAGTGTGATGTTGGAAGATGACAAAAACAGAAGACTAGATGTTAGAGGCTCAACATGATATATCTTAATTTATTTGGGTTGAGTCCTGGGCCGCCGATTGTAAAGTTGAGCATGCTAAGATAAACAGCATCTTTTTGCCACATTTAGCAACAAATCACTTTTAGAAAACATATTAGAATTTTAAAATGTTACTTTTGACTAGATTCACATCAATATTTGTGAACTTTGTGATATTTACTTCTTTTGTAAAAATGTAATGTCAATGTTAAATCCAAATAAAAAAATCTATATCTAAATGTCAAATATTAAATCTAAATATACATTTAAATCTAAATGTTAAATCTAAATCTTAAATCTAAATCTTAAATCTAAATGTCACGGGGGAAACTAAACATTTAGCTTATATGCAAATTTACACTGCCTGTATTTAACATTTACCATTTAAATTTAGATTTTACATTTATATTTATATTGAACATTTATATTCAACATTTAACATTTGTAGTTAAATTTAACATTTATATTTATATTCAACATTTAGATTTAAATTTAACATTTAGATTTATATTCGACATTTATATTTAGATTTAAGATTTAGATTTAAATTTAACATTTATATTAATATTCAACATTTAGATTTAAATTTAACATTAAGATTTAATATTTAACATTCAGATATAGATTTTGTTATTTAGATTTAACATTGACATTATATTTTAACAATAGAAGTAAATATCACAAAGTTCACAAATATTGCTGTAAATCTGGTCAAAAGTAACATTTTAAAATTCACATATGTTTAAGTGGTTTGTTGCTAAATGTGGTGAAAGTTTGCTGTTTATTTTAGCATGCACAATTTTACAATCGACACCCCATACAATAATGGAAGATGAAAGAAGAAAAAACAGATGTTTATACACAAATGTCTTTTCAGTTTTCTTACTCTTTCTGTAATCTGAATATTGGATCTTTGGCTGCTTGCAAACAGACGTTAAAATGAAACCATGTAATAAGTTTAGAGTGGAAGTTTCTCTTCAGTAGAACAACTCTATGGTGAGTTTAAAAGTGATGGACAGATGTAAACATCCAGCTTTATGATTAATTATGAGACAGGAAGTCAGTCAATAACTTTAACAAACACATTTCTCAAAGGTGTTAAGGTGTATGACTTGTACGAGGTGAAGTACATATATACTCACTTTTACATGTATACATACTCAACTTGCACATATGCATTCTCACGCACACATACACTACTGAGATTATACATACATGTGCAAGTGAAGTTTGTATTTTTGGCCCTAAACGGCTTCTCATACAGGACGACACCCTCCCTCCCTCCCAGGTAGATAAAGAGGACCTGAAGTTAGTGAAAGGTTCCCAAATCTGAAGCTTGTCAAAAAGCGTTTAACTTATTCTTTCTAAGTGAAGCATATTCAAGAGGTCGCTAAGCCGCTTAACATTTTCGACTGTTTTGTTTTTCCAGTGCATAAGAAGACATTTCTCTGCAATAATACTAAGAAAGTCATCAGAAGTTCCTCAGATGATTGTGAGCAGCTTTGGATCTAATCGTGTTTGAAGTATTTGTGATATTAAATTGAAGATACTGAAGCAGTGATTTAGATATTCAGGGAATAGAACAACGCTGTAGAACAGACTGTCGTCTGCAAAGAACATCATGTGGGGAAGTTCAGGTTTATTCTGGAAATCGTCTCTCAATTAAACTTTTAATTGTATTAAACAACGCCTCTTATTACGACAGCATTGATGAACGCTCTCTAATCCTTCTTTCCATTGACTCTCTGAGATCTTAGTGCCCGTTTCGTTCTTCCATTTAGTTTTTATTAGAGTGGCATCATGATTCACAATCATCATAATCTGTTTGAGCACGGGGACAGTCGAAGGCATTCGTCTGGACTGGTGCCGCTCAAAGTCCCAGAATCCTGCAGATGTTTCCTCACAGAAACTTTAAACATGACCTCGTCCGTCAACATCTGTGTCCAGGTCGTTTCAGACCAACATCAGTACTTATGTACTTAGTTACTTTTAGTCTCTGAGGATGAAGAAACAAACATTCGTCCCTTCGACTGTAAACGTTTGTGTTCCTGCTTCCATGTTGAAGGAGAGAATCATCGGCTGCGAGGCTCCGACTGTCCAGCAGGAGGCGACGCTGAGCTTCACTAGTTGTTCTCAAAGGTTTGTTCTCTGAGAGCATCTTTGCTTTTCATATTAAAAAGTTTTGCTAACATTTACAAACTCACCACTCGCTCTGCCTTTATTTAAAGCAGCATTATGTAGAAGTTGTGTGACGCCACTGTGGTACGTACAGATCTCAGGTCAGCGACAGTTTATCAGAAGTAATGCAGCTGCTAACTAAACTCATGACATCATAACAATGTTGTGGGCTTGAAGTGAACATGTATGTCAGCCTGTTAAACACACTGAGCATCAACATGATGCTGAAGCTGATGGTTTAAAGGGCAAAAGTTACATGTTGCTTTAAGCTGTGAACTGAAGCTGCAGCTTCACTCGAGTTATTCATAGAAGTAGTTTGAGTACGTTTAACACAGGAAGTAGCTGACGCACACTTGTTGTGGGTGTGAAGATCTATTTTTAAGAGATTTCAGTAGAAAGAGGAACAAACTAAACCTGGTCCTCGACATAAAACAAAGACAATGAACGATGCAACATTCAGACGTCACATGAGGTCAGGACTACAAAGATGTCCGCCAGTTTAATTCAGAAACATACAACATGTATTTAAAGTCCCCATGAAGACAAAGAATGATGTTGAGCTGTTTTTATCTCAGTTGTCTCGCTCCTCACTCACCTTCAGTCCAGCATCAGGCCCAACAGAGTACATGTTACTTATTAATCTACAGAGATTATATAACATGTAAGAAGTCATTCAGAGTCATTTGTGTTGAATTGTCAGGTCTTATATCGTGATGAGACGCTGAGTTTGTTTTTCTCTATCTTTCAGGACCACCAGAGAAAGTCCTTCAACATCAGGTCGTGTGGACGCTGTAAAAATATAACTGTTGTATTCTCTGTCAGAGTTTTGTCTTGTTGTCTGTTAACGACACTGATTGTTAGAGAGAAGCAGGAGCAGCGCTGAATGTTTCATCTGTGTTTTAGTAGATTAAAAAAGGTGAAACTTGTATATTAAAGGTTTTATTTTGGATTTGTTGGCTGTTTTATTGTTTTTGTTCTGATGTTCGTCACTTACAGTTCGTCTGTTATCAAAGATCCTCTCAGACATTAAAATGATCTGCTGTGAATATTAATCTGTGTGGTTCACATCTCACCACAGAATCTGTAGAAAGGTAAAGCTTCCCTGTAAAGTTCAGTGTCCGTGTTTGTGCCTGTGTGCGTTTCATACTGGACCCTGATTGGCTGTAAACCAGATGTGATGTCATGAATCCTGCAGGTACGTCCAGGTGATAAACATTTGGGACTGATTTCACGTTGCTGTCGTGTTGTGCGAGTGATGAGACGTCTTTAGAGGGAGATATCAGGGCTGTAAATGTAACTGATCTTCACTCTGAGAAATGAACAAAGACTGAGATGAATTTAAAATCAGCAACTCACGGTGAAGCTCAAACTCTCAGTGAAGGAACGCGAAGCATCAGGACTTTAATCCACCAGCCGCGCTCTCTGGGCTCAGGATGGATGTTGGAGGTAAATCAGTGTCATATATTCTGTGGCTGCTCTCTAATCCGACCATGAGACAGAGATGGCCGAAGAAGTAAGTGACAGTTTGAGAGCAGATCAGATCAAATGTGTTGATAAAGTCCTCACACGGTGTCACTGTGGACGAGGCTGCCGTCAGACTGAGAGAACAACTGACTTTGTCCTGAAGACACAATCTGACCAACATATAAAATGGTTGTGTGTTTATTCACTGGTCATATCTGAACGTGTCAACACTTGTTCTCCTTTATTGTCTTAAACAAAACCAAACTCACTTTAACTTCCTGTTCTGTCTTTAGTTTATGATTTCACCTGCTGTGTGTTCGTACCGTCCAGCAGGGGGAGCCAGAGGACAACTCCAGTGTTACCAGAGCATCGGTACCAGTGTGTACTGACTGTGTGTACTGACTGGTACCAGTGTGTACTGACTGTGTGTACTGACTGGTACCAGTGTGTACTGACTGGTACCAGTGTGTACTGACTGTGTGTACTGACTGGTACCAGTCAGTAGTGTGTACTGACTGTGTGTACTGACTGGTACCAGTGTGTACTGACTGTGTGTACTGACTGGTACCACTGAAGGGATTTTAATGCCTCAGCTCTCACTCATATGATCATGAATGGTAGCTGAGCAGACACATGGAGGTCGGAGGTCGGGGCCCACTGAGCCTTTTATCACAACAAGAGACGCCTCCTTCACCTCTGTTTGGTTCTGATCCTGAAGACGTGCTCAGTGAAATGAGATGAGAGATCACAGCGTTATAATTTACTGTATATGACTCACTGACACACTTAAATCTGTCTGTTTAAAGGAAAACTCTGTTAAATATAGTTTCATTTCTCCAGGTGTTTATTTCACATAGTTCAGGTCTGAATAACTGATATATCTTATATACACAGTCTGCTCTTAAAGGAACAGTTCACCTAAACATATAAAGTCTTCATCATCTCCTCCATGTTGATGTCAGTCAGGTGAATGTTGTATAATTACTGAGAACATTTAAATTAACTTTGTGGATTTTAAAGTAATGAGGCTTATTAATTATTAAAGCTGCGGAGGACTGAACATTAGACTCCATCCTGCGTGGCTGTGAGATCTGACATGATGTTCAGTGAAGTGGATCCGTCTCAGTACCAACACTGTGGACCCACAAACACACCCAACACTCAGACTGCTGTGTGACAGGACCCAACGGGCCGAGGTTCTGCTGGCTGCAGCCGCTCAGTGATGTCTGCGGAGGTTCTGATCATTTCATCCAAATGAGGCTGAAGGTCCTCTGATCGTTTCTCTGACATTCAGACGTTTGTTAAACCATCTGTTGTTTCTGTCAACCAGTTAAAACACGATGAACGTGTTAAATCACGTGGAGACAAACATCTGGTTCCACCTCCAGCAGGAGGAATCTGTTCCTGATCACACTGAAGAAAGCTGATGAGTCGTTAAAGAGTTCATCAACATGGAGTGATTATCACGTTACAGAGGGAAAGTTTAACTGTCCACATACTTTATTATTTTTTTTAGAGAATATTTTTTTGGCCTTTACTGACAGAACAGCTGATGACATGACAGGAAACAGGATGAGTGACACACAGCAAAGGACTCGAACCCGAGACCGCTGCGGCGAGGACGCAGCCTCTGTAGATGAGACGCTGCTGTCCACATACTTCTGTCCATGCAGTTTGTGTGACCACAGAGGAGGAAGTGGTTCTTATCCGAACTCAATAAAACACTGAACTGAACCTGAAGCGTCTCCAGAAAACCTCCTGTCTTTTGTTTCAGCCAATCAGAAGCAAGAATCAAGCTGCTGTGTGACTTCAAGCAGCCTGAGGTTCAGGTTAGACCTCAGTGGTTTGGTGAGAGCTGCGGTGCGGCTGAGGCTTCCACTGCGGCTCGTTCACCTGACTCACCTGACACACCCGACACTTAAACTCTGAACCCTCGCTCAGGTTTATTGTGGACTCTCTGCGGGTCCAGTTTAATGATCGACTGCTGCAACTTTCAGCCAGAAGCTGCAGCAGGTTTCAGCTTCACTTCCTGCTGCAGAGTGACACTGTGTGTTTGTGTGAATCCTCTGGTGTGTGTGTGTAACCACGCCGTGGTCACAGGAAGTGGTTAGCATCCGTCTTTACGTCCCCATGGCGACGACACAAGGTGCTAAAAATGTGACACTTCTGTACTGCTACTACCTTTCTGTTGCTCCTGTGTGTACTGTGTGTACTGTGTGTACTGTGAGTACTGAGAGTACTGTGAGTACTGTGTGTACTGTGTGTACTGTGTGTACTGTGTGTACTGAGAGTACTGTGTGTACTGTGAGTACTGTGTGTACTGTGTGTACTGTGTGTACCGTGAGTACTGAGAGTACTGTGAGTACTGTGTGTACTGTGTGTACTGAGAGTACTGTGTGTACTGTGTGTACTGTGTGTACTGTGAGTACTGAGAGTACTGTGAGTACTGTGTGTACTGTGTGTACTGAGAGTACTGTGAGTACTGTGTGTACTGTGTGTACTGAGAGTACTGTGTGTACTGTGTGTACTGTGAGTACTGTGTGTACTGTGTGTACTGTGTGTACTGTG
>CAEMYA010000316.1:111684-132645 GCA_903131615.1 Diplodus sargus | reverse complement strand
TCATTTTAATGAACTGATTCTAGAGATTCAGTACAGTAAAAAGAACTGCCGTTCCCATCACTAAAGCTCTAGCAAGAGATTCACCAGCTATTACCATACATGCCCACAGCTTAACAAACGGGAAGTCTCTCCTGGAAAACACCCCTTCACTCACGGTGCCAACATTTTTATCATCTTTGTTAATTCGACACAATTTAACCACAGAACAAGGATGTGAATTAATCTGCAACCGTCTTACACATCATCTTATTCACAACCACATTCACGAACCATAATTACACAAAACAACAACAGAATACCCAAGAGTCTTTGCGCCACAGTCCACAGTATACTAAAGCACAAGTATAAGCTTTAGTATTAAAGTATAAGTCTAAGTATTAATGTACTTAGTCTTAGACTATTCTTTATACTTTTCAGCATAAGCCAAGTATACTTCACTATACTTTTCTTAAGAGCATAAAATATAGTATATAAAAAGTACACTTCAAGTATACTGCCTCAGTTTAAGTATAATTATATATATTTATTAGTATACTTGTTGTACACTTGAATAAACTACTTTTTGCTAAGGGCAGTCACACAAAGGACGTTTCCACAGCCAAAAAAGAGCAGAGAATGTGGCGGGTTGTGGGACTGCTCTGATAACTGGCTCATTTGAAGTGTTGATAGGCGAACCGCCACAAAAAGCGGAGTTAATAAGCAATTTAGAGCTTTAAACCCAGTCCATGATGAAAGTTTAATGATATCAACATAAAATTTGCTGTCACATAATCTCCCCTTTTAATCATTTCCCACTGTCAGCACAGGGGCTACCAGAAAAACAAGCCTAATCCACCTGATTGACATATCCCACTAAATCGGCTGGGAGAATGACTGAAAAATATGTCAGGCAATTAAATAAGTACTTTTTTCTTCTTTTCAAGTTTTTGTCTGGAATGCAGAGTGCCGTATAGTCAGAACACATGGAGGCGGTGTTGGTATATTACTGAGGTCAGTCAATGGTCACTTGTATAATCGGATAATATGTGCCTGTTGACTGGAGTTACACATGGTTGGAATTCACATCAACCCTATGACCAGACAAGCACAAGCAGATGTTAGTGTAAGCTGTCTTTTCCTTTTTATCTGATATTAAAGGATTATGAGTTGTATTTCTGGTATTCAGCAGCACTTGAGTAGCCTACATATAACTAAAGGATTTGTGGGTTTCCCTGGGTATAGCTGACATTACAGTGTGACATGTTGACCGAACTGCAATGATTTATTTCTTGTTTTAACCAAAAATGCCTTCAAATGTCCAAATTACATACAGTAAACTCCAGAACTGCATAACTGAAACAGACACGAACGCAGTCTGGATATTCTAGCTCTTTGAAGGTGCATTAAATGAACTGTTGTCATCAATAACAAGTCCTTAAGCCTAAAGTCTGATTTATGGTAGGGTGCTCAACATTTTTGATGAGTGATGCTCAACGAAAATGAAAGATCTGTGCAATACTTCAATTTATGCGTTGACAAGTTTCAATCATCTCCACATTCCTCTCACCAGCTTGTTTAGTTACATTATTATCCCAATCAATATATAGCCATTAAGTTTATAATTCAGAAAGCTTGTCATTACTAGGGCAACAGCCAGGATTTTAGAAATATTGCATATCCCAGCCCTGTTAGTAATATTAAGGAACATGCAGTGGGAGTGGGAGCTCCTACCTGATGCAATCCCTTCATCATCATGAACCTTGTGCAAACCTGGCCGGGGCGTGTTTAGGAGTAGGTGATAACAGGAAGCATTAGGTTGATTGGTTATTCAAAGCTACTCTTATTATATTGTATTTTAATGTTAGTATTTTTGCCACTGAAAATGTTAATAGTCTGTTAGCTCATAAACAAAGTTGCCACTGTAGTTAATGTAACTAGTGACACATAAAGAGCTCAACAACTGAATAGTTTGGTAAATGGTCTTGCATTGATCAGGGGCAATTTGGGGTTCAGTATCTTGCTCAAGGACACTTCGACATGCACCTAGGGGGAGCCGGGATTCGAACCAGTGACCTTCCGATCACTAGACGATCCGCTCTACCCACTGAGCCACAGCCACCCCAAAATATAAATATTATTTTAGATAGATGCTTTATTGCAGTTGTATATATTGTAAAATACAGTATATTAAAACACTTTAAAAACAAATCCACGGGACATGACCTCAATGGAAGCTACAGGCCCAGTTCCACAATCACACTATGTGACAAAATATGATGGTGTCTGGATCTTTAAACGTCTCTTGCACATCCACCAATATCACTTATCGTGCACCATCAGCATTCGTTATGGTGAAAATCTGATTCAAAGCACAACACAGAGCATAATGACAGCAGTAACAATACAGGACCACACATACAATGAATGTACTGTCCTATTACAAGTTAAGGTAACATAACCAGATCCTTTATTGATCCCACAGAGTGTTGCTGTCAGGACTAGGGCTCTCCAACATGCCTGCTTCATGTTACTGCATTGATATGATTAGCTCTGAGCTATTCATATGAATGCTGAACATGGTTTCACTCTCTTCACTCATGTTGTCTTTATTTCAAAATAAGAGTATTTTGTTATTCAAGATAACTTAATTCAAATTTAATACACCACGCTCCACAGGAGTCTCCAACCATTTTTCAGGGCTCTGGTTCATCTCATATTATTAATAAACCAAGGTCACATCCCAGCCTTAGTTTTTTTGTTTCAGTTTTATATGTTTTAAATCAAGTCACCAGCTACTTCAGTTTTTTAGGAGAAGGCTACAACGTTGTTTTACTGTGAAACTCCTAGAATACGAAACTTCTCCTGACTTTGGAATGGGGGATTTAATGATGACTGAATTCTTATTTTTGAATGAATTTTTTCTCAAATAATGAGTTGAGTTTGTTGTGTAGTATTATGTACTGACAATAAAGCATCTATCTAAATTATTATTTATTTCACACAGTTATATTTTATTAATACTTTATATTTAGATAATACTGAGACTTTGGAGCTCCATAAACATGTACTGACAGTTTCACGAGAGGTGAACAATAAATGTTTTAGGTTGATGTGACTGTTTTCTGACCCATCTGTGAGAAGAAAGTTGTCAGAATCTCAGCTGTCATTACTCCACAGAACATGCAGACCAGGAACAAAAGGGCCACTGCCCTAGTTGTTGTAACTACACTCCAACTCATCTTTGTCTTTGCTCTCTATTTGCCAAAAAGGGTGAATTCTTGTAGAATGTACTGTGTCTGGTTTGTTGCACTACAACACTAAAACTACAGTTTACAAGTATTAGTACAATAAAAACAAGGACAGCACTTCCATTTGACTATTAATATTGCCACACAGAGAGGTTAGTTCCCATTATTCAGTGCGTATACATGTGTTCATGACCTTCAAAAACATTCTCAAAATATATGTGTGACAGAAAATCACAACACAGCACAGAAGCAAAACAAGCAAATATAATCTCCTCATTCATCCCATTCAGAATGAGGCTGTCAAGGAGGTGTAATCCATACACTGATTCAACCCCACTGCCACCTTTCACTGCCTCCATGTCCGTGTGATATGATGTCTTTCACTCAGACTGTGGTCAGGACTATCAAAGTACCTTGCCACAGATGATTCATCGTCAATGTTATGAATAGAAACTTATGTATGCAGATCTTGGTAATTAACTCACAAAATAAAATATATTAGTAGATCGTATATTTTATTTCCCATTACATATTTAATTTTTCCATTCATATTTGTATGTTGCAATAATGTAAATCACAGCAAAGATTGTAAGAAAGTAAGATTAATGACGAAGTATGGTGCAGCCTGCCATCCAGTATTTGTATATTGTGTATGATTCAAGCTTTAATTCTTATGTTGAGTGATATCCATTATCATACAAAGGAACACTATCAACCAAAGGGTCATGCTGGACCGAGTGTGTTAAGTAGGGCTGATAGCAGTTCTCTTGGTCATGGACATGACTTCTAATGTTGTTTTGGATTTGTTGACAGGAAAAGCCTTTTCTCCTGAAGTCTAAGCTGATATTCTTAAAGCAACACTACCACCCAGTGGGCTGTAGGAGTGAGACAGGTGCATTTGCTCTCAGTGGGCATGGCCTTTGGGAAACAGAACAACATCTACACAGTAACTGGGTGTACCATTGATGAGTTACATCCAGATGTGCTCTGCTGTCTGTGGTATTATCTGTGTGATTATTGACTTCTTGAATGGTGTTTGTTTCCATCCACATCCATCCACACAGCTGGCTGGAGTCCAGAGTAGGAGTGTGCTAAATTGCGTCAGATGAAACAGTGTTCAGATCACGATACACGTACAGACTGTTTTCCATGCTATTGACTAACCTGTCCCAAGTCATAAAAATGCATAAAGATTCATTTGTTTTCGAGTCACAATCTTTTCTGTGGCCCCAATTTGTTGAGGGCAAAAAGATGTGAAGCAGTGCTTCTAAACATATTAAACTTGTTTCAAAAATGTTTCAGGTTTGCACTTTCCAACCACAGTGCTTAAATTCCACTTAGTCATAGCAAAACTCAGATCAAGTTCCCATCTTCCCCCAAAAAATTCCCAGCTTGTATTCATAAGAATAGAATCCTGACGTTTTCTACAATTTGTTCTTTGAAATTATAAGATAAGACTAGACTAGACTGGATAGAAGAACTTATTCACAAAGCATCTTTGTCCTTTAGATAGCTGCTATCGTGAGGAGTAGTTAGGAGGTAGGATAAGGGAGGAGAACTGTAAGAGCCTTAAGCGGAAGGACAAAACAATCTCCAAACACTGAATGACAGTGAATTTATAAAAACACTTCAGTTTAAATCATCAAAAGAGATGTGCTCATATCTCTGGCCAACCGAACGATGTTATAACATTAGAAATGACATGGATCATGAGGCAGACAGAGAGATTGAAAGGGAGACATTTATCTGTGAAAATGTTTAAAATAAAAAGCGTAACAATGGCTTCTGCCGTAACTTTGTAAAGGTGTTCAAACAAACACATACATCATATTTATATTTTATTATTTAGGTTATCATTATTATTACTTTGTAAGTTGTATTCTCCTCTGTTGGTCAGCAGGGGTGAGCAGTGTTCTGCTTTTACCTGCTGGATCCTTCAGAGAGTCATTTATGTTTACATTTACATTTAGGGCATTTAGCCAACGCTTTTGTCCAAAGTGACTTACAGTAAGTACATTTGTCACAAGAGTGAAACCACGGCATATCACTGTCGATGGAGCAAAACGAAATATAGAAACAATTGTCAAGCCCTCATCTGAGGATCGTAACTGCTATTTGGTGATGGCGGCGCGCATGGATGTAGCGGCCCCTGCAGGGATCAATGACAGTGAAAGTTTGGGATGTCCTACCTATCCCAGACTTTCAGTATTCAAAATTTACAGCAGAGAGATTTTATTAAGAATCAGGGTAACGCAGGCTGCAAAAACTTTGACAAATGGTTGTGATTTGGACATTTTATGCCAGCACGGGATCTTATTGGAGCCAGCCAACCGTGGGAGGAGGAAGCAGAAGCTGTGCGAACGGAAACAAAAGAGGAGAAAGAGAGGCGGAATCCATGCTAGGATAAGGCCAACCCCTCCAGACCGGCAGTACCATCGCTCCTACTCTCCAACGTCCGATCACTGGACAACAAGCTGGATGAGCTACGTCTGCGGAAAGAAACCCACCGAGAGTGGAAAGACTTTTGTGCGTTTGCTTTCACGGAAACATGGCTCCAGGACAATATCCCATACAGCTGGAGAGGATGACGGCTCTCGGAGGAGACAGAGATGCAGCTACCTCTGGTAAAAGTAGTGGAAGAGTCCTGTGCATCTATATTAACAAGGACTGGTGTGTAAATGCCACGTTAGTTTCGAAACACTGCTCTCAGCTAGCGGAGTTCCTCATCGTAAAATGCCGGCCATTCTATCTGAGGAGGGATTTCACCATAGTGATTGTAGCCGTTGTTTACATTAAAGGCCCTTTTCCCCAAGTTCAAGCAAGTTGTTGACTTTCAAACCAGATGAGAGAACATGCTGGACCTTGTGTATACAAACTCCCCAGATGCATACGAGGCAACACCCCACCCCTGCTGGTGCATGCTGGTGCCTGCTTACAAACCACTACTGAAGCGTAGTAGGCCAGTGAAAAAACAAATCAGGACCTGGCCTGAGGGGGCAGAATCAGCACTTCATGCACACCGACTGGAAGGTTTTTAAGACAGCAGCCTCCCAGGGAGACCAGATGAACATTGAAGAGTATGCTGAGGTGGTAACCAGCTACATTGCAAAGTGCACAGACGATGTCACTGTAAACTCCTCCACTTGAGAGAAAGAGCCTTCCCTGACAGAGGGTTCCGCCAGACGTTCCCAGCAGACCGTCACAATACGTTTTGGTGTCCAGCTTCCTCCCCTGCCAGCGGATCCAACTCATCACCAGGTGGAGATCAGTTGAGAGCTCAGCCCCTCTCTTCACCCGAGTGTCCAAGACATGCGGCCGGAGGTCAGATGACATGACCACAAAGTCGATCATTGACCTCTGGCCTAGGGTGTCCTGGTGCCACGTGCACATATGGACACCCTTATGCTTAAACATGGTGTTCGTTACAAACTGTGACTAGCACAGTAGGGCGGGCCATACTTATGTGAAAACTTGAATATAAAGGAAATCCTAACATGAGGGGTGTCTAAATTATGTATTTTTTAATGAGGAATTCAAATATGAGTTTATTTTTTTAATTGGATAACTCTAACCTACATCAATTTTGTATTTAAATAACTAATTCTACTCTTTCGAAACCCTTTGTAAGATATAAGAAGATGTTAGGGAAATTAATGGACAAATCCAATTCAAATTTCCATATTTATTAACAGGTTAATGCATAAACATTGTCATGTTGCACAAGTCCTGCTTTGATTCATTTTTGGACATCAGTCTCCTGCTGGTCTCTTGAGCCCTGATCCCCCCATCTCTCTTTTCCTGTGAGAAGTATTTGGCAAAAGCCTCAGTCACCATTTTCACAACCCTCTCAATGCTCTGTGTGTGGCAAGGCCAGTTGGGCACCTTCATGGGGGTGTTGATGAAGTTCTTCACCTCTGAAGTGCTTAGAGAGCAGGTGAGTGGTGGTTCTGATACACCCTCTGACCAGCTGATCAAGTCACCAATGGTGGAAGCATCACAGTTGATGTCCGGTGTCCTTCTGGTCCTGACAGAGGAGTCCCCCAACTGAGTGTCTGGGTCCCCATCTCCCCTGATAGCCAGGATTCTCTCCACCCCCTCAATCCTCTCCTTCTGATCCTCAGAGCACAACAGTGTCTGGATGAGGGCTTCACTGTGGGCATACCAAGCAGATCTTTTCACAGTTGGCATCACAATGTCCAGCACCTCCTTCCTCTGGGATTTGAGGCAGTCCAGCTGAAACAGGATGTGCCTAGGCCCTTCAATCCAGGAGTGATTGACCTTCACTTTGAACCAACATGGATAGTACACTCCAATGATAAATTCCACAATGAATCGCAGATTCTTCAGGTTCTTTCCTTTAAGTCTGTGCTTTGACACCCAGAGCCTGAGAAGTCTGTTCGCTGAGGTGAGCCAACGGCTGTGGTTCACTGGTCCTATCTCCAACAGAGCTATCCTTGCAGGAAGCACTCCATCCCTGACTGCACAGACAATTTTATACCCATAGTGTTGATCAATTGAGAGATCTTGAATGACCTTGTCAGACAGCTTGATCAGTGGTGGGCCAACAGAGATCCGGGGGAAGTTTGGATTGATATCCAATTCTGTAACAGAATCAAGGAGTTTTCCTATTATCCCAGATAATTTGTTGTCTGACAGAGTAGGGCCATCAAGGGCAACAATGAGATGGCATAGAGGAAGTTCACCAGTGTGCAGGTTGCACACCAACCAGACCAGCTTTCTCCCAATGTGCAGCTCCAGCTTTCACACCAGTGTTGACATTCGTTGAGTCTCCTCCAATGGCCCACAAGGTCTTATCGAAACCCCGCTCTTTCAGCCAGGCAAACAGGACCTTAGCAATCTTCTCTGCATGTGACTCCTCTTTACTTGCTTTCTCTGGGGTGAAGTGGAACAGATAGTTGCTGCCTGGCTCACTAACAACACTATAGTGTTCTTCCTTGATCTTTGCAGGAAAGGACTGGACACTGCCCTCAGCCTCCATCATCACATTGGTCAGGTTAATCCGCCCATCAAAGAGGATACAGGAGATCCCACCTTCCTCCCTGCACTTTTCCTCAAACTCTTCTCCCAGCTCTCTCATCAACTTCTCCTGTGCTCTCTTGACCTTGTTCTTATCAATCACTTTACTTTTGTCGTCTTCTGTGATGATTCCCGCATCAATCAGGGCTGCAGTTGCTATGGCTGCAGTTGGCCTCAGCCCTATGCCATACCTTACACTAGCAAGGGCTATGTTTGGAATCTCATCATAGTTTTTCTGTACCTTAACTGAAGCTGCAGGTTCAGGGTCAGTTTCAGGGACAAACTCATCTTCAGCACCACTTCTCTCCACTTCCAGATCCTCATCACCATCTGCTAAAAATCTCTCGATGTCCTTCTTGGCTGCCTTCTCTGCTGCTGCAGAACTTTCCCCTTTGCTCCTTCTCCTTTCCTCTCCCTTCTTCTCCATCCCCTGTCTTTCCAATTTCTTCACCTGTCTCTTGTGCTCTGGCAGATCAGGGGCCCCCATTTGGTGGGGACCTTTACTTCCAACCTTCTCTTTCTAGCCCTTGATGTAGGCAAGCTCCTTAACAGGAATCTTTTTCTCTCTGCTGCAGGAACAGTTAAAGAAGCATTTCACCGGTGGAAACATTAATCTTTATTGAAAGAGGGTCATATTTGTAGTCAAAATGTATCATAATTTTTGAATTATGTGCGTATTTGAAAGAGAAAAGGCAGAAAGTGACTTTAGGGTGCATTTGTATGAAAGACAACAACTCCCACAATGCACCACAATGCGCAGCTCTGCAAGCCACTCCCACTTATCCGGCACACCACACATATCTCCGTCCTCTGTAGATATTTCATCGCGAAGAAACTGGCATCTCTGGAATTCACTGCAGCAGACAGAGTCCAGTTCGGTGTCCATAGGCGCACAGCGAGAGCACCGGCACCACCAGTCCGCCGCTGCTCGAGCCATTCCAGGCTCCTCGTCCGGGACAGGCAGGTCTTCTGCCGCGGCTGCAGCAGCCGCCGCAGCCGAGGCAGAAGACCTGCCGCCTCCATCTCCCTCAGCTGCTCTTCGCTGTATTGTGGCTCGTACAGGTAGCCGCGAACATCTGACTCGAGCATCACGCTCTCGAAATCACTCTCTTCGATATCTGAATGATCCTCTTGAATACCTCCACAGCGTCTGTTCGCTTAGCGTCCAACAAAGATGGCGGCTATGTATTTTAGTTTCTGCAAGTGAAGTCCCGCCCATTGGTCTGTGATAGGTCTGTAGCGTGAGTGGGTCCCACTTCTAGCCCCCACCCTTGGAAAAATGAGCAAAGCGTTTGTAGTCTTACCCTCTCGACACAGATATAGGACTTCCTGCTTTCAATGACGTAAAATGACGATTTTTACATCATTGAAAGCAGGAAGTCCAACGCTGAAATCCGTATTTCTCCGTCTCAGGGCAAACTGAGGGAATGATGCACGACCATTCAAAAACATGACTGTTTTCCTGAAGATATAAAGCTTAATGCAAATCGGTAAAGTTTCCCTTTAATGTGGGCTTGGTTCACACAGCCCTCACAGCCTTCTTCCTCACAATTGGTTATCTGACACTTGCAAGTCAAAATATCAAATAACTTGTCTAACTTGAGCAGCCCTCACTATCAACGCAGCTGACACACGCTGGACCTTAACCAGGGTCAATCCACGGAAAGCAGGAGGCCCAGATAACATCCCGGGATGTGTGCTCAGAACCTGCGCTGGTGAGCTAGCAGATGTCCTGATAGACATCTTCAACATCTCCCTCTGTCAGGCCATCATCCCCAGATGCTTCAAAACATCCACTATAATACCTGTATCAAAGAAATCAGTTGTATCCTGTCTGAACAGCCCCGTTGCACTAATTGTGATGAAGTGTTTTGAGCGGCTTGTCAAACCACACATCACAGCCAGCCTCCCTGCATCACATGAGCTATATCAGTTTGCTTATCGTCCCAACCGCTCCACAGAGGATGCAATATCCACCTCAGGGATCACGAAATGGGACCAGCAGAGACTGTATTTCCTGAGGAAGCTGAAAAAAGCCTGTCTCCCCATCAGCATCCTCAGGACCTTCTACAGTGGTGTGATGGAGAGTGTTCTGACATATTGTATCTCGACATGGTACTCCAGCTGCAGTATGTCAAACAAAAAAGACCTGCAGACAATAGTGAGAGGAGCTGAGAGGGTCATCGGAGTTTCCCTCCGATCTGTCCAAGAACTCTTCCTAAGCCGCTGCTGGAGCAGGGCACTGAACATCAATGGTTCCAGAGTCATAAAGGCCGAACTAACAGACTTATCAACAGCTTCCTTCTTCAAACTCTTAGATTGATGAACTGCTGATCCGGAGCATGTGCACTGATGCACTTCATGAGCCCTTAGTCATAGTTTCAGTTTTAGATTATTATATTCATATATTTTGTGTTATTTATTGTCTTTTGTTATTGATCCTGGAGAAACGTAATCTCATTTTTGTTGTGCTGCTTTGTTGGTACAACAAAATGACAATAAAGCTTTGATTGATTGATTGATTGATTGATTGATTTGTCAAAGATTCTTTAGGTGCACAAGTGCTATGATTGAAGTGCTCACGATAGGAACATACAAGTGCATACATTTTTTAAAAACATTTTTTTTGCGGGGGAGTCATGCTATGTGGGGTCGAGGTGAAAGTCTGAACAAATGAGTCTTATGTCTTTTAAGTTGCGACTTCATTGAGCGGGCTTTGTTTGCTCTCAGTGATGGGGTACCAGTCAGCCAGCTGATGTAGACGAGCAAAGTGCTCTGGCTGGGGTGTGTGGTCTGACCAGTGTTTGGAGGGAGACGGTGCAGTTCCATTGACGGCCTTGAAGGCCAGCATCATTGTCTTGAATCTGATGCAGGCATCGCATCTTCGCATCTTTTGTGAGGAAAGACCAGATCATGTAGATGTTGTCGAGGGAAAATCTGCAGGATCGTGCCACAGCAGTGATGTTGGGGGCGCAGGATAGTCTGTCGTCGAGGATTATGCCCAGGTCCCTCAACGACGACGAAGGCGATACCGTGACATCCTCGACAGTGACTGACAGGGCATTCTTTCCCCGGGATGAAGAGGAGTTCAGTTTTACTAAGGTTGAGTTTGAGGTAATGTGCAGCTGTCCAAGCTGAGATGTCTGCCAAACATTCCAAGATGCACGTTGCAACGTGGGTGTTGGAGGAGGATGGGGGAAATGAAAGGAACAGTTGGGTGTCGTCAGCATAACATTGGTAGGAGAATCCATACAAAGTTATTGCAGAACGTAGTGTATAATGAAGACAGAAGTGGTCCTAGTACTGAGCCTCAAGGGACACCCGTTTCCAGAAAGCACGGTTTGGACAAAGAGCCATTCCACATGAAATGAAAGGTGCGATTTGTCAGGTATGATGTGAACCAGGTTACAGCAGAGTCAGTAATGCCAAGTTCAGCCAGAGTTGGGAGGAGGATTTGGTGGTTGACTGTGTCAAACGCAGAGGATAAGTTGAGGAGAATGAGGACTAACAAGTTGGACAAGGCTCTGGCGGCACCGAGCAACTTAGTCACTGTGAGGAGGGCCGTCTCAGTCGAGTGACCAGTCCTGAAGCCTGACTGATAAGGGTCAAGGAGGTCATTTTGTGAAAGATAGGAGGACAGTTGGTTGTAGACTGCACGTTCCAGGGTTTTAGAGAGGAATGAAAGGAGAGTCTAGGGCGGGTTTCTTTAGGAGTGGTTTTACTGTGGCTGTCTTGAAAGGAGCTGGAATAATGCCTGAAGTGACTGACGAGTTGATCAGAGTGGCGAGGAATGGCAGGATGTCGTGAGAGATGTCTTGGAGAAGGGAGGAGGGAATCGGGTCAAGGGAACAGGTGGTGGTTTGGTTAGACATCACCAGTGTGAGAACATCTTCAGAGGAGAGAAGGCTGATGCAGGTAAGGCCATCGGAGGTGATGGTCAGGGAAGGTGCTTTCTGGATGGGTATGGGGAGGGAGGAGGGGGACGGGGGATGAGGTGTAAGGAGCGAAGAGAATAAGGATAATAGTTTCCTGGGGTTGGAGGCAGGGGAGTTGATCTTTGACAGGTAGAAGGCAGATTTGGCTGCTGATACCGTCGAGGTGAAGTCACACCAATCTATTGGTTTGCAGAGATTCAGACAGCCGGGGGGGGGATCATGCTGGCTGGGAGGTGAGTGGACAGAGAGCGTCTAAAGAGGAGAAGAAGGAGGATAGCAGAGTGGAGGAGGCTTCCTCAGTAGACATTAGAACAAATTGGTCTGTGGATTGTAGTGAGGAAAGAACAGTAGAGGAGAGAGCAGAGGGTGAGAGGGATTTCAGATTGCGGCGGGTTTTGACTGTGTGAGGTCTGGGGGCGAGGGAGGTGGTGAATTTTAAGGGGACAGAGAAAGTGACAGCATGGTGGTCAGACACAGTGAGCGGGGTAACGGAGAGTGCCGAGGTACTACAAGACCTTGTGAAGACATGATCGAGTTGGTTCCCGGCCCGGTGGGTCGGTGGAAAGGGGGAGAGTGTGAGGTCAAAATGTCGATGAATTCACTTGAGCGCAGCTTCTGTAGGGGATTTGTTTGTCTCAGGCAGTGTGAAAAGGAGTAGGCAGATGAGAGGGCAGCTGGAGTGACAATGTTTTCTGGGATGATCCAAGTCTTGGTAAGGGCCAGGAAATGGAGAGTCTGCAGGGAGGCATAGGCTAAAATGGTGTCTGCCTTCTTGACTGCAGACTGGCAGTTCCACAGTCCCCATAGCAGAGATTGGCTAGGTAACAGCCTTGAGCAATGCATCTCCTGTGAAATCTTCTCCAGTTTGATGTCCTGACTGGGATTGGGTAAAGTTCATGGCTACAATTTGTGGTGGACAGCGAGTTACTTTGACTCCCGCAGAAAGACTCCCTAAGTCTTTGTTCGCCAGTCTTCGTTCGGCTGGCTTGATGCTGCAGCTAATGCTGTAGTGACTAGCCTTTATGTGCTAGATTTACCTCATGCTGATTTGGCTCTGCCCTGGAACCAAGCCTATTGGTCACAGCTGACATGGGCAAAACTGCCTGTTAACACTCAGTCTCAACAGTTTCACAACAATTTACCCAAAATGTATCTAGACAAGATTAAATATTACAGCTAACCTTCCTCACAGAATGCCTGACACTAGATCTACAATTCCCTCTTACTTACCAGCAGTAATTTCACAGCTTCTATTTCCTGCACAAAATGTATCTGAGTCAATCCCCACCTCCTCTTTACCATCTTATTTACTGCTGCTATTGCAAAGGAAGGTCAAAGAAGGAGTGCAGCATATCATTACCTGAATGCTGGCCACATGAATAAATGCCACTGACACCGTCTCTCATCCACCCTCGCGCTGTTGAGCGATGAGCAAGAAGGACGCCCTCTCCAGTGGCTCTCACAGATTTTAAGTGTAAAACTCCATTTCAACAAAACCATACGAACGAAACTTTGGGGAATTCACCAAGTAACAGTTTGAGAAATTTTATACGTGAAGGGGCACATCGAAAATGCCGAAGAAAACTAATGCAAAACTTGACCTGGACGAGGAGACAGGCCAGCATGAAGCCTCGGGCTCAGCTACAGGGGCGAGAGCCAGTGAGAGCGTCCAGCAGGCAGATAGCAACAACGTGCTAAAGATCATAACATCACTCCACTCAGAGCTAGCACTTATGAAGTCGGAGATCTGCAACAAGATCGAGGCGGAGATTAACACAGCAATATCGGAGCTTAATACTCAAATGGATGCACAAAGCCAAGCTAAGCTTTGAAGGAGCTAGCAGACACTGCTAACGACACTTCAGGTACAATACAAGAGTTGGAGGACAAAATTAAGAGACTCTCTGGGCAAGCTGAATCACTATCAGAGAAATGCCTTGATCTGGTGGGCCGTTCGAAACAACAGAATCTGAGAGTGGCCGGAATTAAAGAGGGGAATGAAAATGGCCAAAAACCAAGGGAGGTTGTGGCTCAGTTGTTAAAAGAAGTGTTAAACCTCACAGATGCACCAGTTATAGACCGAGCCCATAGAGCCCTGAGGAAAGGACCTGGCAATGATGAACCCCCTCTGCACTTTATCGCAAGACTACATTACTGCCACACTTATGAAGATATAACACAGAAGTCCATCAGATATTTAGCGTCTAGCCTCCAGTGGATACAGATTTTCAGAGATCTGCCACCTGAAGTCGCAAGACGCAGAGCTGCCTTCACCCCAGCCAGAAAGATACTACACGACAAACCCGGGGTTAAATTTGGACAGAGAGGCTCTTCACAGATCCAGAAGAAATGCGCCAATATGCAGCCCGTCGTTTTGGGCCATCAGGGTTAGGTGATGGTGAGACCCCTCTATAACACCAGTCCAGATATTGTGAACATCTCATTCCCCAAGATGACCTGAAACTGAGGACTTCAACAGGTGACCAGAGGCCACTGTAGTTTGCGGCGTTTTGTTTACATTTATAACTACGATTAATGTTTCTAGTGTTAATGTGTTATAAGATACTCCTTTTACATATGGTTTAAACAAAAAAAAAATGCTGTTAATTTTGCACTGCATCATGTAAATATGTATATATCATGTAAATATGTATAAAAGTCTGTTGTATTTCTTCCCTTTTTAATTTTATTGCTTATTTTTGCTATTGGTTTCTGTTCTTGTAATATGCTGTCGCGACAAACAAATTCCCCGCTTGCGGGACATTAAAGGATTTCTGATTCTGATTCTGATTTAATAAGCTAAGACATGTAATGGCTCTCTTGCTGAACCGACAACAGGGTTAGAACCTCTTCCCATTCCATGTGGTGCTGCTCATGTATATAAATAATTCTTTATTTGCATGTGCATTTAACGTGGATCAGATGGTGGCATCAGGAGAGGAACTAAAGACTGTGTCCTAAGGTTCTTTATTCATCATTTGAATATGAATGTTCCCCGTTAATGTTAGAATCAATATAGCCACAGTTTATTAAGGTTTTTGGTTGTTTGTATGTATGTATATATGCAGAGCTACACAGTTAGGAGCAGGATGGTAATGATCAAGAACAGGTTTTTTGATAAGAGTTGGGGAGATCGGACCTCTGGGAAAGAGGCCTGGTCTCACTCCCAGGTTTTTGACTGTAGGTTGACCAGTGGGGAGACGGGCTTTTTCCTTTTTGTCAGAGTTTTTCTTTATGGTGCGTATCGGGACAAGGGCAGGGTGGGTAAAAGTGCTACTGTCACACAGTGGTGAGGTTTTGTCTTGTCTGGGGTTTTGTCTCATGAACTTCCTGTTTCGTGCACCCGTCCATATCATAGTTTAAGTATTGAATTTCATTGTTTGTTTTTCATTCTGTTTATTCATAGCCTTGAGAAGAGTGATTTTTTGTTTGTTAACTTTTTCAGGGCAGCTTAGTCTCGCAGTTTTGTTTATAGCCTTTTGTTTCCTCTGAGGAGTGATTTTCATTTGTTAAATTTTTACAGCTTAGTCTGCCAGTGTAGTGTGTTGTATAGCCCTGCGCTTTCCTCATTTTTGAGTGATTTTTTGTTGTACCTTTTCTTACCTAGTTCTCAGTCTAGTTTATTGCAGTCTTTTATTTTCCTCTTAGAGAGTGATTTTGTTTTCTCCAGTTTTGTGGAGTTCCCACCGTTGGTGTGGTTTTCTTTTGTGAGTTTTTGTTTCTTTGTTTAGTTAGTGAAGTGTCAGGTTATCCAGTTTCACAGCCTGTTTATTTGTCACTCATTTCTGAAGCTTGGATTTCCAGAATAAAAGCCTGTGAATTTCTTCTTGCTCTGCATCTGAGTCCTCTTTCCAGCCCAGGTCTGACAGTACACTTAGGCAAGTATGGACTCAGCAGGCTAGACAGTTGGTGGAGATCCTCAGAGCCCAAGAAGCCTGTCTAACTCGTCAGGAAGAGTTTCAGACGGCGATGGCATCTCACCTGGGACGCCTTTCAGCCCAGCTTCAGGGATTAAATGACCACCTTGCTCCACCAGCCCAAGGAGCCCCACCAGCCCAAGCAGCTCCACCAATCCCTGCAGTTCCACCAACCCCTATGACTCTGCCTCCGACGGCCATTACCATGCCGGTACAGACAACGCCGGCTGTGGGGGTTGGCAGTAAATTGGCTCCACCAGCGAAATATGCTGGGGAAATGGGATTATGCAGAACTTTCGTCATTGACTGATCTATTCATTTCGAACTAACCCCTCATGCTTTTCCCACTGACTGATCCAAGATCGCGTTTATTGTCTCCCACATAACTGGCAGAGCCAAAGCCTGGGCATCTGCAGCATGGGCCCGGAACTCACCACTCTGCAGCTCTCTCACTAATTTCGAGGCCGCCTTGAACAAGACTTTTGACCCTGTCACAACCAACCGGGAGAAGGCACAAGAACTGTGCGGGCTGAGACAAGACGGCGTCATGGAATGCGACTACGCCATCCGCTTTCGCACGCTGGCGGCAGAAAGCGGGTGGAATCAATCAATCAATCAGTTTATTATTTAAAGTGCAAAATCACCATGGCACATGGTCTCAATACACTTTACAATAAAATCAAGTACAATAATAACAGAATAACAGAATAACACAGCACTGTATGACGTGTTCCTGAAGGGCCTGGCAGCCCCTATTCAAGACTTACTCATTCCATTGGATTTACCAAAGGATTTAGATTCCCTCATCGCGCTCACCATCCGAACCAACAACAGGATGAGTCAGCTTGAGCAGCAGCGGAGCGGAGGTTACGTGGCAAAAGAGAAAACCCCGCACCTGCAGCCACCGGGCTGGTCGGCCCCCTGGGAGGCAGCTGGGAAGGACCCGGTTAACTCAAGAGGAGCGACGGTGACAACAGTTGGAAGGCCGCTGTTTTTACGGCGGGGAGTCTGGTCATTTCGTCACCCCCTGCCCAGCCAAGAAATCAGTGGTGGTGAGTCAATTCACGGCTCCAGACGCAGTTCCACGCACCCTCACAACCAACTGCTCATAGACTCAGGGGCTGACGCAAACATGACGAACTGGGGTTTAGTGGAGTACCTGGGTCTTAAGACTGAACTTCTAGCTAAGTCCATTGAGGCTAAGGTGCTAAATGGAGAAAGACTGTTCTCTATCACTTATGTCACTGAACCTGTTCAATTATATATTGATGATCACAGAGAGCACATCAGTTTTTATTTATTTACATCGCCTGCTCATACCATGATTTTGGGAAAGTTTCGCCATGACCCCCATGTAAATTGGAGATCTGGGAAGATCAGGGGGTGGGGGGGAGAGCTGGGGAGTGCATTAACCTTTCTACTCGGGGGGGGGGAGGGACCTTGCATAGACTATAGCCCTCTCAATGACATTACCATTAAGAAGCGCTATCCTCTTCCTCTTATGTCCTCTGTTTTTGACCAACTCCAACAGGCAAAAGTCTTCACCAAGCTGGATCTTCGCAACGAGTACCACCTGATTCGCATAAGAGAAGGGGACAAGTGGAAGACCGGGTTCAATACCCCAAGAGGCCACTAAGAATACCTGGTCATGCCTTTTGGACTCACTAACGCTCCTGCTGTATTGCCGGCCATGATTAATGATGTTTTAAGAGACTTTCTTGATCACTTTGTTTATGTCTATTTAGATGACATTCTCATTTATTCTCCTGACCTCGACACACATCAAGTTCATGTAACCATGGTTTTGAAAAGACTGTTAGAGCACCAGCTCTATGTAAAAGCCGAGGAATGTGCTTTCCACGCCGACACTTTCTCCTTCCTGGGCTTCATTGTAGCCCCTGGAAAAGTACAGATGGATCCGGCAAAAGTTAGCGCTGTGGCTGAGTGGCCCACACCTGATAGCTGCAAGAAGGTTGAGCAGTTCCTAGGGTTCGCTAACTTCTACAGGCGGTTCATCAGAAGCTTTAGCGCAAGAGCTGCACCTCTCCATGCTCTTACGTCCCCCCAGGTGCAGTTCCACTGGTCGCCAGAAGCAGAGACAGCCTTCCAGACCCTCAAGCGACGCTTCACCTCCGCCCCCATCCTCACCATGACGGATCCACAGCGTCAGTTTGTGGTTGAGGTTGACGCCTCAAACGAAGGGGTCGGAGCAGTACTCTCCCAACGATCTGAGCAGGACAGCAAGATGCACCCATGCACCTTCCTGTCACAGCGGCTGTCCAGGGCAGAGAGGAATTGTGACGTGGGCAACCGGGAGCTATTGGCGGTTAAAGTCGCCTCGGAGAAATGGAGACACTGGTTGGAGGGAGATAGTCATCCGTTCATTGTTGGGATGGACCATAAAAACCTTGATTATATCAAAAAAGCCAAACGACTCAATTCTCGCCAGGCCAGGTGGGCGCTTTTCTTTAAAGGCAGCAACACACCGGCCCAACCGTTGGACGTCTGAAGCGTTTGGAGAGACTCGGACGAGGTCGGGAACATTTCTGTACGGTGAGTTCTGCTGCGTCGGAAGCTTTCGAAGCCGTTCGGACGCTGTCGGCTCCAACTCAGCATGCGAAGTCTGAGGAGGAGTGCTGTCGGACGTCTGAGCCATTGGATTCTCTGATTGGTTGTGTGCCAGCTGAATGGCCGTTCTGATTGGCGGTGTGCTAGCGAATCAGCGCGGTGTGTGAAAGGGTGAAATACTGTGTGCACTTTGTTTTTCTATGGACTCCGTTCCGTCATTCCTCGTTTTCATGCTTTGCAGTACTGGCATGCGACTGGCTGTTCTTATGTCTGTTCAGCACGAATTAATTTGTGTTCGTTTGGTAATGCCTCACTGCATGTTTAGTATGCAGCTATTTTTATCTGAAATAGTTAAGTTTCGTTTTGATCGAAAGTAAAGAGAGTTGCGTGCATAAGCCTCTCATTTACAACTCACAACACAGGCGCCAGCCGCTTATTGCATCTTGCGCAAGCGCACAACGTACACGCTGCTGTGGAGTAGGCAGCACGTCGAAGTGGTATGTTTCAGTGCAACTTTTGTGCCGAACGGGTCAGACAAGAGGCAACAGAGTGGTCGGAGAGTGGTCGGATAAGGCAGTTGGACGTCTGGGCAGTGTGTGGGGGCCTTAACCGTTTCTCTTCTCTCTCCTACAGGCCGAGGTCCCAGAACGTCAAACCCGACGCCCTGTCCCAATTATTCGACCCCGAGCCTGTTGCCAAAGAACCAGAAAATAACCTCCCACTGACCTGTATGGTTGGAGTGGTGACTTGGCAGATAGAAAAAGAGGTAAAGCAGGCTAATGGTGAGGCTCCGCCACCTAGTGGGTGTCCAGAGAATTGATTGTTTGTCCCGATTGAGTTACGCCCACAGGTGATCCACTGGGCCCACACCTCACTGCTTTCATGTCACCCGGGGAGTTCGGAGGACGATGTTCGCCATCCCGGCGGTTCTTGTGGCCATCCATGGAGCCGGAGGTCCGGGAGTATGTGGAGGCATGTTCGGTCTGCGCCAGAAACAAGACGTCATCCGGGTCCCGCATGGGTCTTTTGCAGCCGTTACCCATCCCTCCAGGCCGTGGTCCTCCAAGGAAATGGCAGAGGTCATGATGAACCACGTTTTCAGAGTCCACGGGTTTCCCAAGGAGATCGTGTCTAACCAGGGGCCCCGGTTCATGTCCCGGTTCTGGAGGGAGTTCTGCAGGCTCATGGAAGCTACGGCCAGCCTGACCTCGGGATACCACCCGGAGGCTAACGGCCAGACCGAACGCCTCAATCAACAGCTGGAAAGATTTGTTGGTCCATTTCCGGTCACCAGAGTTATCGGTCCCGCAGCAGTGCGACTACGTTTGCCCCGGTCCCTTCACGTACACCCAACGTTCCATGTAAGACAAGTCAAGCCAGTCAAAGAGAGTCGACTGGTTCCAACCGCCGCTCCACCCCCACCACCTGAAATGATAGATGGCGGTCCTGTTTACAAGGTCAAACAGTTGCTGGCGGTACGCAACTGGGGCAAACAATATCTGGTGGACTGGGAAGGTTATGGACCTGAAGAAAGACAATGGGTTCCCTCACACCACATTATAGATCCTGATCTTATTAGGGACTTTCATAGGGACCATCCTGATCAGCCTGGACCGTCAGGAGTCGGTCCTGGGGAGGGTACTGTCACACAGCGGTGAGGTTTTGTCTTGTCTGGGATTTTGTCTCATGAACTTCCTGTTTTATTTTGAAAGTGTAACTCTCCTCTTGTTTCAGGTCACTTCCCCTTCCTCATGTGTCTCCAGTCTGACATCTCCCCTGATCCCTGATTGTTTTCACCTGTTCCCCAATTACCCTCTTGTGTGTATATAAGTCAGCGTCTCCCTTTGTCTTGTGCCTAAGTGTCCCGTTCTGCCATCCACCCAAGCCCTTCGTCCTTGTCATAGTCTAAGTATTGAATTTCATTGTTGGTTATTCTTTCTGTTTATTCATAGCCTTGAGAAGAGTGATTTTTTTGTTTAACTTTTTAACTCAGTGCAGCTTAGTCTCACAGTTTTGTTTATAGCCTTTTGTTTCCTCTGAGGAGTTATATTCATTTGTTACATTTTTACAGCTTAGTCTGTAGTGTGTTGTATAGCCCTGTGCTTTCCTCATTTTTGAGTGATTTTCTGTTGTACCTTTTCTTACCTAGCTCTCAGTGTAGTTTATTGCAGTCTTGTATTTTCCTCTAAGAGAGTGATTTTGTTTTCTCCGATTTTTGTGGAGTTCCCACCATTGGTGTGGTTTTCTTTTGTGAGTTCTTGTTTCTTTATTTAGTTA
>CAEMYA010000316.1:99688-111644 GCA_903131615.1 Diplodus sargus | reverse complement strand
GAGTCCTCTTTCCAGCCCTGGTCTGACAGCTACTTAGATCAAAATACATTGTAATAGAGATGCCACATCAGGAATCACAGTTGGAGCAGATATGTCATCATGACTACACATACTGACATGGCAGGGGGAGACATGAGAACAGGGGGAAATCTAACATTTTGCTCATGGAATGTAATTAGAATTAATTAACCAGTAAAGCAAGGGAAGGTACTATCTCATTTGAGACAGATCCAAGCGGATGTGTCTCAAAGACACATCTGAAAAATGAAGCTCACAATAAAATTAGAGCCAGATGGATAAACCAAGTATACCATTCCAAATTTACAGCCAAAACAAGAGGAGCAGCCATAACAATTAGTAAAAACAATCCCTTTCTACATAAGTCTACCATAGTTGACAAGGTTGGGAGATATATTATGGTCGCAGGAGAGATACACTCCATACCAATCACATTACTGAACGTGTATGGACCAAATTGGGATTACCCAGAATTTTTTAGAAAGACTTTTAGTCTGATCCCAGACATTTCAAAAACAAATCTCATTGTCGGCGGGGATTTCAATCTGGTTTTAGATACCTATCTGGACAGATCATCAAATCAGAGATTACCTCATTCCAATGCTTCCAATTTTCTGAATTAATTTATTAAAAATACCAATTTGGTGGACATGTGGAGAATCTTGAACGCAACTGGTAGAGAGTATTCCTTTCATTCTCGAGCTCATAATGTGTACTCCAGAATCGATTTTTTTCTATTAGACAGCAAACTTCTCTCTGGCGTAAAAAATGTTAAATGCCACAACATAATAATCTCATACCACTGTCCGGTTTCTGTATCACTGAAGCTGCATGAGTTGAGGAGAAACTTTATATCCTGGGGGCTTGATCCATAATTGTTAACAAGAAAACAATTTTGTGAATATTTGGAGTCTCAGATAGAATTAACTTTCAAAGTATATATAAGAGGATGCATTATTTCATATCAGTCCTCACAAAAGAAACGCAACAATCAAAAGCAACAGATCTAGAGGAGCAGATACAAAAATTAGAGGCAGAAAACACCGCCCATCCTTCTGCAGAGAAATATGATAAAATCTCAATACACTTCTCTCTGAAAATATTCCAAAGCCTTTACTTTTACTAAACATACTTTTTTTGAATTTGGGATAAACCTCATAAGCTGTTGGCAAGACAACTGCAACTGCGGAAGAAGGACAGTGATAGGGCTATTCACAAGACACTGAATGAAGCTACAATAACGCTTATTCCGAAGAAGGGGAAGGACTTAGAGCAGGTGGGCTCGTATAGACCAGCGTCATTATTAAATTCTGATTTGAAAATCTTGGCTAAAACTCTGGCTTCAAGACTCAGTCCTCTTGTAACCAAACTGATACATTTGGATCAGACTGGGTTTATCCCAGATAGTCACTTATTTCATAATGTTAGACGCCTACTTTATATTCTGTAATCCCCCAGGCATCCAAAGGAAGATCTGTTCATTCTGAGTTTGGATGCCAAAAAGGCTTTTGACTGTGTAGAATTCCCATATTTATATACTGTATCAGAAAAATTTGGACATGGAACAAAATTTATCTCATGGATAAAATTACTTTACTCCAATCCTAGTGCTAGAGATCTCACTAATCAGAGGCACTAGAAAGGGGTGCCCTCTTAGCCCCTTGTTGTTTGCACTAGCACTAGAACCCTTAGCAGCAACCATTCGCACAAATAAGTAGGTTCATGGTTATGACACAGATTACACATTAAATAAAAAATCGCTATATGCGGACGACATTTTGACCTTTATCACAGAGCCACAAACTTCAATGCCTGTCTTATTGGAGACAATTGATTTATTTAGCTTGTGTCCCAGGTGCACTAGAACGAACGCAATTCAGATTGGCATGGGAGAAGTTCACATATTTGGGGTTAGAAATTACAAAGAAATATAATAAATTATTTAAGGCTAATTATGTGGCTATATTAAATAAGTTTAAAAACAAACTAGAGCTCTGGAAAACCCTCCCCATTTCCCTGATAGGTGGAGTAAATGCAATTAAAATGGTCTGTCTCCCTCAGTTACTGTACCTCTTCAAAAAACTTATCTTCCTTAGTAAAACCTACTTTAAAAAACTAGACTCTATGATTCTTCCATTTATCTGGAATTACAAAATGCATAGTATCAGAAAGGGGCATCTGTGCAAAAGTAAAATAAATGGTGGGTTGGCCCTCCCAGATTTTGTGAGATACTATTGGGCAGCAAATATTCAATGCATCTCCTACTGGCTGGAAGAGACAGTTGTGCTCGCCAGTTGGCTGGACATGGAGCGAGGGGATTGTATTCCCTATTCGATCGGTGCTATCGTCTCCCACCCACCTTAAAACATCATATTATAGCTACAACCCAATTAACTTGGACTGCAGAGTGTGGGAGATCTGTATGTTAGTTGTTTATTTGTGTCATTTCAACAACTGCAAGAGAAATGCAGTCCGTCAAAAAGTGATTTTTTCTTAAATATCTCCAAGTCAGACATTTTTTAAGGACACACCAGGGCCATTTTGAAAACGCCACCCCTGACAAGCTAGACAGATGTCTCAGAGATTGCACAATGGAGAGGAACGCAATTTCAGTTATATACGATTTATTACTTGACATACGTGACTCACAGCGCAGCGCAATCACTTTGTCTGACTACTCCCCGTGTAGCAACTAATAATGTATTAATGGCTAATAATGTAATAACGGCTTATAATGTAATAATTTAAATGTAACAAAGTTCATAATGTAATAATCAGCTCATAATGTAATGAAATCACTGACGCATAACGTAATTAGGGCTTTGCGCCTAATGTAATAACTTATACCATTAAGAGCCTTATTGATACCGCTCATAATGTAATAACAGCTCATAATGCAATAATAGCTCATATAGTGAGCAAAGTGTTGCATTATCATCATTTTACATCTCAAATAAAGCTGCAAGTAAAGCAAAAGGCATGTGCTTCAGTCCATTAGTGAACTAAATTAGTGAGTACTACTTGATAGTAATTTCATTAGTATGTTACATTATTACATTATGCGCAAAGCCCTTATTACGCTATGTGTCCGTGATATTATTACATTATGAGCCGTTATTACATTATTTCACTTCTGGTGACAGGCAATGTAGATTTGCATATTAGCTAAATATTTAGTTTCGCCTGTGACATTTAGATTTAACATTTAGCATTGAGATTGAACATTTAACATTTTTTATTCAGATTAAATATTGAAATTATATTTTTACAAGTGACGTAAATATCACAAAGTTCAGAAGTAACATTAAAAACTCATGTGTTTTTTATACATGGTTTTTTGCAAAATGTGGCAAAAAGTTGCTGTTTAAGCATGCGCAACTTTCCAGTCGGCCACCCATATGTGTATATGGCCAGGGTTCCAGTTACAATCCGCCGGCCGCCTATTTGTGGCCCTCATACTGTTATTCCCTCACCATGTGTTTTGGTTGGGTCAGCACAGGGACTTGTCTCCATGCCAACAATACACAGACAATGAGTTACTGGGTCACTCACTGCTGCGAGCGGAGTCGTTTTTGGAGCAGTTCACATATTGACATTTTGCCGGCTGTAGGAGCCTAGATTGCACGGAAATGGCATGGTCCTGCAATTCAAAGAAGAATGGACTGAAAAATTTGAACTCATTCTCCCTCCAACCAGCACAAGACCCATGTGCTTAATATGCCAGGAGACTATAACTGTGTTGAACATTTCCAATTTGAAACGGCATTATGAGACGAAGCATAGGAATTTTGAGGAGACATTTCCTCAAAATTCAGAGGTGAGAACAACAAAAATAAATGCTCTGAAATCATCATATTAAGCTGCAAGCAGGATTCTTGTCACATCTATGACACAACAACAAAAAGCAACAGAGTGCTCACTTGGATACTTGTTTTATTCAACTATTTATTTTAATTTGTCAAAATGGAAATAACATATTGAATGAAAAGGACATTTTGTTTTGAATATTCCACTAATATTGCATGTGGCCTGACCGACCTCAATACATGGACCCACAAAAAAATCTTTGTGGCCCTTTAAGATTTGTATTTGAGTACCCCTGGTGTAGATAGATAAATAAAGAATAGTCAAACAGGCCAATTCACACCTGGCACTAAATCTGTCTTAACATGCATCTTGCGTGAACTCTTGTGATTAGATCTCACTTCCCCACTCTATTTGCAAATATACACTGTCACAGCTGGCTCAAGGCCATGACAAAACAACAGAGAGGCACCGTTTCAAAAGAATTACAAAATATACTTATTTAAATCAATCGTAGTATAAATCAAATAAGACAATAACATGAGGTGTGAAAGTCAGTAGAATCAGTGGTGTAGGATGTGCATGCATGGTGAATATGGTGTGTGTGGATGTAATATGGTGCATGAAAGAAAACCAAAGAACCAAAGCTTAAGGCTGCCGCGTCATTCAGGAGACAGGCGTCTGTCTGCAAGGAAGAGAGAAAGAGACACAATGAATGAGAACCTGCTTTTATGGCAAACAGATCACCGGCCCAGGTGTCCTTAGTTCACTAGATTGCCAGGCTGGCCCAACCCCCTGCCAACCAGTAACTTACTCCAGACCCCACTGTTGAGTACCAACAGGGGTCGCCACAACACCTACATCACTGGGACAAACTGATACAATGTTTTTACACAAAGAAAAGTAATATATTCATGTATAAGAAGGAGACTTTACAATGATTTAGAATTTTCCATATCTGTTTCACAAAGTCATGCAATAACTCTTAAAATCATGTGAGGACAGGAAACCACTTTCTCTCTCACACACACACACACACACACACACACAGAGCAGGACAACAACTGGATCAAGAGGATCACAACAACAGTTAATTAAAATATGAAATGGTAAGACAGCTAGTGCACACCACAGACTGACAGTACATGGTCACTGTCACTGTCATTCAAGAGAGAATATGATGAGTAGTTCCTCTGAAAACATGTTAAACACTCTCAAGGGAGTTAGTGTAGGAACACATGCTCGTCTCTGCGTATCAAAGAGGCCCTGTAACTGACATTAATTAGTGTGAATGCTGACTCAGCATTCACACTATTGTTCTTCTGGAATTTAATTAGTGGGCTGTGCTTGCCAGCCCACTATGGACACCTCTATACACAAATCCGGCGTGAAGTCTATGGGCGCTGCCATCTTGCCTGCCGCCATTACTGCGTGACTGCGGACTGTGACTTGCCGGTGCCCTCTAATGGAATTTAAATGGAAGCACCCTGCTCATGAAAATGTCAGGTGACTTTAAACGCTGGATTCAGGTGTATATTTCGATAAATAACCGCTGGTTCCAAATAAATGTTGGGTCTAATTATTATTATTATTTAAAGAAGGAGACGTGACCATTGACACTGCGCGTTATTTCTTCTTCGCCTTTTTCACGTGTTGTGCTGCTTTCTGTCAGTATCACACTGATGATCGCCATGGCTCCAGTCCAGCAAAAAAATAAAAAGTACAACTTCAAATTCAAACTTTCAGTCGTAAAATATACAGAGGAAAACTCGGGAGAAGCAGCCACTAGACGTTTCTCTGTCGACCAGAAGAGAGTGAGAGAAACGGAGCTTCAGCGTCTGTCCGAGGAGGACAGCAGCAGGGCCAGGCTGCCTGCTGGAGGGTGGAAGAAGGCTAGCGAGGAGCCTGAGATAAACATGCGGGGATGAGTTATTAGCAAACGGGCACGCCAGGAGAGAGTGTCCCCCAAAATAATCAGGGCGATGGAGAAACAAATGTCTGCCACCGTGAGTGACAGCAGAGATGAATATCAATAGTGCGAAGCACAGCCCACTGTTGATATTCACCGCGCCTCTTCTTATTATTCCCCCTCCTCCCAAATTTCTGTTGCTAACTCGTCCCACACCGTTGGTCGCACACAAACAAAAAATGTATCAAAATGTGGGGCTCATTCTGACTCGGTATGCTATTATTCAGTTTTCCAGAATATTAATTATATATATTAATATATAATATATATATTAATATATATTAATATTAAAAAACTGCGAAAAATTTCCCATAAGGAATGAATGGGACGAGGTCAAAAAAGTCGCAAATCTGCGACGTTTTTCAAACGTCTCCTGCTCTGGCATACGTTCACCTAGAAACACCATTCAAACTTTAAAATGTAGGCACAAATCCTGTGTATTTAAGTTGTATTTGAACTTTTTTCCCACGATGTGTAGTTTTTGAACTGTGACCCTTGAATGACGGTGAGTGATTTTGGAAAAATTCAGGGTTTTCAATGATTGTGTATGGCGGAATGTTCGTGCCGCAGAGTGGCTGGGGCCAACTGACAGAGTGGCAGAGACTCAAAAATTATCTCAGAAATTTTCTCTTTCCGTGATGATCCTGGCCATAAATCATGCTCAAAAACAGTGATATTTTCCAGAGTTGTAGCAACACTTTTCTTCTTTCTCCCAATGTGTCTACTTTATCGGTAGGATTTACAGTTTTTGAATCATCTGCCTCTAACCGACAAGAGTAGCTCTCAACTGCTCCATTCACTCCAATGTAAATCGGGGAGAGGATTTTCCAAACTGCACCCTTTTTTAACTCGCACTTATTTCCACATTTCTGAAACTAGGACCACAAAACTTCATGAGTGTGTTCTTTAAGGCCTTTCCCGCGTGATGGTGAAGACATTCTGCCGATATCATGCTTGGGTTTGGATAAATAGCACTAGTTTGACGTCCGAGATGTGAGGCTGAAATTGCTCTGAAAGTAGCTGTTCCAGTCTGTTACCAGGGCTGGTCGGCAACGATCACCGTGGCAACCGAGATCAGCTGGGCCAACAGAGAGAGAGAGACTCTCTCCCTGTCTCTCTCTCTCTGTCTCTCTCTGTCTCTCTATCTGCCTACCTGTCTGTCTCTGTCTCTCTATCTGCCTGCCTGTCTGTCTCTGTCTCTGCCTCTCTCTCTGTCTGCCTGTCTGTCTCTGTCTGTCTCTCTCTCTCTCTCTCTCTCTCTCTCTATCACACACAGACAGACACACAGAGACAGACAGACACACACAGAGAGACACACACAGACAGACACACACACAGAGTCAGACACAGAATATTCATGGTTTCGCGATGTAAGTCGCAAAACCTGCGTAAACTTTCCCATAAGGAAGGAATGGGACGAGATCAAAAAAGTCACAGACACACAGACACACACACAGACACAGAGGAAAGATCGAAAGAAAGATTTCAAACATCGACATCTCTGGCATACTTTGACCTAGACACACCATTCAAACTTTAAAATGCTGAGTCAGCATTCACACTATTGTTCTTCTGGAATTTATTATTAGTGTGAATGCTGAAGGCATTCAACATTGACGCAAATGGCAAAATCTTCAAATCCTCTCCAAAACTCATTGACTTTCAACCTATTCTTCTCCCTAATGCTTTGAGCTGGAGACACTCACAAAAACTTGAACTATTGGACCTGTATTCAGTTTTTAAAAATCTCTTGTATGGTTTTGAAATAATCACAGTTCGAGTTTGAAGAAGTTTTAGTTTGTCTTCTGAGTTTATAATGCGTGTGTATTGCGTCGGCTAGAGTGCGTGACATTATCGCTAGAGTGGAGAGGAGCTGGAACCGCTCAATAAAAAATTCTCTTCAGCTTGATTTAGATGCCAAACGTTTTACTCAACATGGAAAATATATGCATAGAAATGTAGGAAATCTTGTTGGCTTTCAGCTGATGGTCTTATTTCAGATGTAGGACTTACGGTTTTGGATGTGGAAGCACTGGAGCGACATGAACCTGAGCAGCCGCTCCATAAGCCGCAATGTTAATTTTGAGCCTAAATTTCTGGCCGATAGCAGACGGTACCTGATTTGTCTCTCGCTCCTGTGCCCTCATTTCTGACTCGACAGAAATAAAAACGACATGAGCGAGTTCAGCCAAATATTTTAGCCATAACCATTACAGTCTTTTCAAGAATCGCAGGGGATGGGAGGTGTTTTCCGTTTCATTCTTATGGGATCCCTTCATCACTGTCTCTGTTACTTCTCCCACGTGTGTATCTCAACAATGCGTGTGTATTGCGTGAGCTAGAGTGTGTGACATAATCACTTGATTGAGAGCAGCTGGAACACTGGAGAAAGAATTCTCTTTAGCTGGATTTGGATCCCACATCTTTTACTTTACATAGACCAGTGGTGTCAAACTGATCCAGGAAAGGGCCACTGTGGCTGCAGGTTTTTATTCCAACCAAGCAAGAGTACACCTGATTTAGATCAGATGTGCTCTTGCTTGGGGTTCCTCCTGCTCCAGCCTATGTGCAGCCATTTTAAGCTCTTTCACCCTTAACTTTTGTAAATTTTCATCCTTATTTCACCTGTTTTAGCTTCTTCAGCCCTCTCACTCTACAACATTTCATCCTTTTCCATCCTTTTCATGCTTTTTTCACCCTTTTAAACTCTTTCAGCCTTTAACTTTTCAACTTTTTAGCACTTTTTTTTTTTTACCATTTTAACCCCTTCCAGCCCTATAACTCTATAGCTTTTGATCCTTTTTCACCTTTTTAATCTCTTTCTGCCTTTCACTTTCCACCTTTTCAGTCTTTTTCACCTTTTTAAGCTCTTTCTGCCTTTCACTTTCCACCTTTTCAGTCTTTTTTCACCTTTTTAAGCTCTTTCTGCCCCCATACTCTGCAACTTTTCGTCCTTTTTCAGTCGTTTTTCACCTTTTTGAGCTCTTTCTACCTTTCACTTTCCATCTTTTCTGTCTTTTTTCGCTTTTTTAAGCTCTTTCTGCCTTTCACTTTCCACCTCTTCAGTCTTTTTTCACATTTCTATGCTCTTTCTGTCCTCTTACTCTCACACTTGCTGACCCTCTAACTTTTCGGCCTTTTCAATCTTTTTTCACCTTTTTAAGCTCTGTCAACCCTGTTATTCCACAACTGTTTGGCCTTTTCAGTCTTTTTTCACCTTTCTAAGCTCTTTTTGTCCTCTTACTTTACAACTTTTTGGCCTTTTCAGTCTTTTTTCACCCTTTTAAGCTCTTTCTGCCCTCTTACTCCACAGCTTTTTTGCCTTTCCAGACATTTGTTTTTCTGCATTTTCAGCTCCTTCAAACATTCAACTTCATGTTCTGCAATTAAAATGTTCAACTTTTTCGACTCTTTCACCCCCTTAAGCTTTTCTGTCCTTTCAGCTTCTTAAAATATTCACCTTTCTGCCTTTTCAATTCCTTCAAACATTCCGCTTCCTATTCAGTTATGAAAATGTTAAACTTTATGAACTCTTTTAGCCCTCCTACGCTTTTCTGCCTTTTCAGCTTTTTAAAATATTCATCTTTCTTTTGAGCTACAGACACCAATACAACTTTCAAAAATCGCAGGGGTTTGGGAGGCGTTTTCCCATTCATTCCTTATGGGGGACATTTTCGTCTCTGTCTCTGGTCCTGCTGCAGCATGTCTGCAGCCATTTTAAGCTCTTTCTGCCTTTAACTTGTCACCTTTCAGCCTTTTTTCATCCTTTCAAGCTCTTTCTGCCCTCTTACTCTCAAACATTTTGGGCTTTTCAGTTTTTTTCACCCTTTTAAGCTCTTTCCGCCCTCTTACTTTTAAGCTTTTGAGCCTTTTCAGATATTCATCTTTCTGCCTTTTCAGCTCTTCTGCCTTTTTGTTTGCCTATACACCTACTAATACTTTAATTTTAATTTAATACTTTTATAGTGACAACAACTCCAGCTGCTTGCCCATAAGCCGCAATGTTAATTTTGAGCCTCATTTTCTGGAGAAGAGCAGACGGTACCTGTTTTGTCTCTCGCTCTCCTGCCCTCATTTTACACTCCTCAGAAATATAAACAACATGACCGCGTTCAGGAACTCCTCCTGTAACTCACCATACAAATATTTTGATGATAACCATCACAGTTTTTTCAGAAATCGCAGGAGTTTGGGAGGCATTTTCCCATTAATTCCTTCTGGGGGAAATTTTCGTCTGTCTCTGGTCCTGCTGCAGCATGTCTGCAGCCATTTTAAGCTCTTTCTGCTTTTAACTTGTCACCTTTCAGCCTTTTTTCACCCTTTCAAGCTCTGTCTGCCCTCTTACTCTCCAACTTTTTGGCCTTTTCAGTCTTTTTTAACCTTTTTAAGCTCTTTCTGCCTTTAACTTTCCACCTCTTCAGTCTTTTTTCACCTTTTTTAGCTCTTTCAGCCCTCTAATTCTTCAGTGTACTTACTGTTCAGCTGTCAAAATGTTCAACTTTTTAAGCTCTTTCAGCCTTCTTGCTTTACAGCTTTTCGTAATTTGCTAATGCTCCGTCAATGTCAATAATGACTCAGGCACAAGAATAACTCCTGACTAGCCACTCTTGTATTTTTACAGAAAAAAAAGCAGAGAGGCTCAACAGAACTGATTGACATTGTGCTCATTTGTATCTTTTTTTTAACATTGTGCAGAATAGTTTTTATATAAATTACACAAAAGACAAAGAAAATATGATAAGTTTGACCTATTTCGGCCATCAGCGGTCATATTGACCACACATCATTTCGCAGGGTTTCATTGTTATACTCCGTGAAGCAGCGGGCGGAGCTGTTCCACACCAAGGTGCTGAAATGACTCTGTGTACAAGGGAAAGCCGAGGAAGAATGTCTGCATCCTGAGCACCGTGCAAAGCTAGAGTTTGTAATGTACTACAAACAACACAAAGTATGGTGGACGAGGACGTCCCTGACCAGATGGCGAGGACGTACTACGCCCAAGGCGGTACGGAAGATGGCTATGGCGGATGGATAGTGCCACGGCAACCCTACCGCAGGAGACTCACGTGTGACATCAACGTCTGAACTGGCTGACGTTACTTCGTCCCCAGTGCAAGTCGTCGTTGATAAGTACGTCGCCAAACCTACACCGCCAAAGGATGAGCATAGTACAGGCTATGCACTGTACTCTGTAGTTCCCATTATACACGAAAATAAAAACATGTTAACATATAGGCCTAAAACATGGAAGCTATTAAAAGACTTGAATTCACTCAATGAAGTTGGGGACGTACTTTTTTTTTCTTCCAACTTTGTTGAAAGTTGCAACAACAACAAACAATTCAGTCATTCCCACTCACGTTTATGACAGCATTAGTTAAACAAAACACAGAACAATCGAATTAACAATACAAAAATAAATACATTTCTTGGTGACAGACCTCCTAATCCCATGAGAATTGTAATCATAAATGTTGTGACAGATTATTGGTTGAACATTTCTGAGTGTATAGGCCTACTCATTATTGATATAAATTTTTTCTAATTTGTAATTAACTTAAGACAAGGGGACGTACTTTGGTGACGACGTACTTTGGTGACGACGTACTTTGGTGACGACGTACTTTGGTGACGACGTACTTAGGTGACGACGTGTTTCAGACGTATATTTTGTTAGTAGCCTAATTCTAATATAATCAATCTCGCCGTGAAGTCGCTGCTGGTCTCTCATCTGCTATCCCATTCACTCCCATTCAAAAATCCACACGGTCAGGCGGTGACGGATAGGGGAGGTTGCACCTTCTCCTTCTCCTGGTAATCCTAACATTGGCACTATCCACCCGCCATAAGATGGCCGGTGGCGGTTTTCTGTAACATCCTCGACCTGGCTGGGATCGATGCCCGCATCTTATTCAAGGAGCACCAGCAGCAGGAGAGCCCGGAGGAAAGTCCTACAGCAGCTGGCAGAGGAGCTGAGGGCAGAATACATGGAGGTGAAAATGGCCGCGGCAGTCAGCACAAGGTGGGCTGACACTTGAAATGCCACAAGCCCGTGTCTGGTAACTGTGCGAGGAGTATAGCCATAGGCGTAACATCCACTAGGGACAGGGGGGACATGTCCCCCCCACTTTCCAAAATCCCGTTTTTGTCCCCCCCACTTTTATT
>CAEMYA010000316.1:61158-83629 GCA_903131615.1 Diplodus sargus | reverse complement strand
CTATCTATCTATCTATCTATCTATATGGTGTGGGAGTTATAGGCAAAAACGCGTTGGCCTAGGTTATAGCGCCCTCTGCAGGCGGATATATGTAGTTTTTTGTGTCTGAGATATTCGCAGGAGTCTGGACCAACCCTCCAAATTGCACCACCCTCCCTTGCATGGTTGCAGCACCTTTTAGGACCGCAAGCATACGCGTTCCCTCGGCCCCTCGGGCTTGCCCCCCCTTATAATAATATTTTTAAGGACAGAGTGGTGGATCAAATAAAAAAAATGAAACATTGTGGTAATAGTATTCTCAAAGGAAAAGCACACCCAACTTGGGTCATTCCTATGTTCCCAGAGTCCAAGTTTCTCCAGTCTGAACGCACCCCCAGGCTGTGTATTCACTTATTACAACATGTACCATTGTGGGAACTTATCAAAAAGCGCCTCTGTCCCTCTGTGCATTCCAGTGGGTGGGTACTTCTAAACTAACCTACAGTACCCGATTTGCACACCCAAAAATCTGACCTTAGTGATGTCATCCATCCTCCTCTTCTTCACTCTGAAGACTGGTGACACCTCATCTCGCAGGATGGCCTTTAAAGTGCCTGTCCAGTGGGCAAACATTTTGCCATGGCTCAAATAAAAAGAGTTAAAGAAAAAAATAAATGTCTTCTAGGTATAACAGAGATAAAGTGTTAACACTTCCAAGTCAATTTAATTTCAACATTTTTGTGCTCTCACCCTCCAAGGTCAGAGTTCTCCATTAGCATAACAAACCACCACTTTCCAGAACTGGCATGTCCACCTGAAGAAGGAAAAAATAATTACCACTGTACGTGTATGTCAGATTAAATGTTATTAAGAGATTTTGATTTGAATGAGCGGGTAAAATTACAACAATGAAATCATAAGGGGCATCCAATACGGTGTAAAGGGCATACTGTAAATAAAACGTGTAATGTTAATATCTTGTAAGCACACAGAATTAAATACAACCAATAATGTCTCCTACCATCAACATGAAGATGCCACAGTCATTTCCATACAGCTGTCTTGGAAACCCCTAGGATGTAAGAAAAAGGTTGGTTGATGATTTTACAGTACTCTTAAATACTTGTTATACTTTAGATATAAATTACAAATACTGTATACCATTACCTCTGTTTCAAAACCAGCGGTCTCTTTCCACTGTCCAGGACTTATTGATTGGGAAAGGTTTCTAAAATTGAAAGAAAGCTGCATTAAGAATGAACTATGTAGCTATTAAAATGATAAAGTTGTCTTTCACGCACACCATGTAAGCAATTCTGTCAGGAACAAACCTTTCCATGCAGTCACACACACATACACACATACACACACACACACTCCGCAGCTTTTTACGGTGCCAGTTTATGAACTCTATTTTAAAGTTTACGTTATGCTGTTAAACTGTAAAAGGAGGAGGAACAGTCAATCCTGCAGAGGAGGAGACGTATGGGATGGTGGATGGTGGAAGCAGGGGAGAGGGTGTAGCAGATGTGTCTGATGGACGAGGGTCTGGCTCGCATTGAGCAGCAGCTGAGGATGTTGTAGCACCTTGGCAAGCCTTCAGGTGTCCCTCCATGTCTGTCCTTCTAATAATGCTTCTTCACACATAGGACAATGAAAGTGTCTTTCACTCCGGCAGTTCAAATTACATTCGCAGATTTGTTTGTCTAAGAGCAAGTCAAGAAAAAAACTTTTAAATTAGCCAATGACTAACACGACACAAGAACACACACAGACACACAAAGATACATACCTTTGAATGTGATGGCGTATCTGATGTGTACATCAAGGTGCTGCGGGAGCTTGGCAGGCAGGCTGGACTTATATTTAGGGTAAAGGGGGCAGTGGAACAACTTACAACAAGCTGTGCAGCGTTCCACTGTATGCCTTCCATCTTCCTTCCACGCTAGCCACCGTTGACGTAACTAACTTTAAAATAACAACCAGCCCATCCACATTTGTAACATTCAGTAATTTGCATGCTTTAGATTTACACATATTGATAACGATGTATGTTAAAGCGGCAAACATATGCAAAACCCGTGCATTCAGAACTTTTTTTGGATGAATAAAATCAGTCACTTACTGTTGTCACCACGGTAACGAAAGTCCTTTAAGAGGCACACAAAAAGTTTGTTATTTCCAGTCCTGACACTGTAGGCAGCCTGAGAGTGGAGCCTGCACCGGAAGCAGCCTGACGCTGGAGGTCTGCAGCCAGACCCCTCTCGATTCTCGAGGATTTTAACCATTGCAAGTTGGAACTATCTCTCCCTGGATTTGAACAATATGTGACATGCAACAAACGACACAACAGAGTCTTAGACAAATGTTATGGAAACATAAAAAATGCATACACTGCAAAACCATTGCCCCCACTGTCAAACTCTGACCATAATACTGTCCAGTTAATCCCAATATATAAGACTGTTTTTAAAAGGAGTAAGCCACAAACTAAGACAGTGACAGTGTGGGATAAGGACAGCATAGAAACACTCAAAGGATCCTTCCTCTGCACAGACTGGGACATATTCTCTTATTTGGAGATTGATGAGGCTACGGAAGTAATAACAGACTATTTCTGTGGTCACTAAAAAGGACATTACTGTGTATCCCAACAATAAGCCCAACATAACCAAGAGTGTAAAGGATTGTATCAATAGGAAAAAGCTAGCTTTTAAAAATAACGATAGAGCAGGGCTGAAAATGGTGCAAAGAGAACTCAACCAGAGGCTGAGGGAAGCCAGAAAGCATCACAGGGACACTATAGAGCAGACTTTTATGTCAATGCATTCAAAAAAGCTGTGGGACTCTATGAAAGCCATCACAAATATGAACACCACTAAGAAGCACCTCAGTACTGATGATGATCTGGGGAAGGCAAATGAACTAAGTGACTTTTTTCTCAGGTTTGAAAACCATGACTTTTCTGAGGAATGTAATAATGTCATGGAAACTATTTTAACTGATGTTAAACTGAATCCTGAGTGGGTCAATTACAATCCTACAGCTATCTTTAAATATGTGTGCGCTAAAAAATCTACTGGCCCTGACTGCATTTCTGCGCTGCTCTTAAAGGCATGTGCAGAAGAGTTCACTCCAGCTTGGTGCCCCATCTTTCAGCAGTCTGTAGACTCACACACTGTTCTTGCCCTGTGGAAAAAATCCATCATAGCTCCTGTAGCTAAAAAAACGTGTCCAGTTGATAATAATGACTTTAGACCTGTGACCCTGACTTCGATTATCATGAAAAGCTTTGAGAAATACATGTTGTCTGTGCTTAAGGCAGAGGTCAACTTGGCACTTGATCCATACCAGTTTGCTTATAGGTAGGGGAGAGGTACTGATGATGCCATCAACAGCATCACCCACTTCACTGTCAAGCACTTGGAATGGCCAAAAGCATATGGACAGATTTTATTTATTGAATTTAGCTCGGCTTTTAACACACTACAACCCCATCTGCTCATCTCAAAACTGAGGCAGATGAGCGTCAACCCTTTTTAAATCAAATCAATTTCCTTTTTAACCAATCGAAGTCAGCAGGTAAGAGTAAATAATACCCTCTCAGAATGCAAATCAATCAGTACAGGTGCCCCGCAGGGTTGTGTCAGCTCCCCAATCCTTTTTACACTTTATACTGATTGTATGAACAGCCACCCAGGGAACCTTGTTTTTAAATTTTCTGATGATACTGCCATCCTCAGTCTACTGCACAAAGATTCTAGCACCTCAGCCTATATTCTGAAATAGAAAACTTTGTGCAATGGTGTGATGCTCACCACCTCATTTTGAATGGTAAAAAATCTAAAGAGATGGTCTTAGACCCGAGATCAGCAGGGGACCATAGTTCTGTTGTCATACATGACTCAGCCATTGAGCAGGTCAGCTCATACAAGTATCTCAGAGTTCACTTAGATGACACTTTTAGTTGGTATGTGCATGTTGAAAATTTGTGCTCTCGTTTTCAGCAGACTGTATTTTCTGAGCAGACTGAGAGCGTATGGGGTGGAAAAAAGCATCATGTTTTTAATTTACCAGGCAGTACTAGAGAGCTTAGTCAGATATGGGATGTCATCCTGGTATGGCAACATCACTGCAAAACTAAAAACTAAACTTGCGCGTGTGGTGCACACGGCCATGAAGGTGATAGGAAAAAGTGACTATCAGACCTTGCAGTTTACTTATGAACAAACTGTTCTTAGGCAAGCCCAGAGGACAGTGACTGACCCATCCCATATTCTTCATTTAGAATATGACGTCCTACCCTCAGGCAGACAATACAGAGTCCCTCACTGTAAACTCAATTGTTTTAAGAATTTATTTGTTCCAACCTCCATCAAATTCCTAAATAATGCTGCTTGAGGCCGATATTTGTGCAATAATTTTTAGAGTGCTTTGATTATTTATTATGGTGATCTTTTAGCATGTATTATGTATGTATAGTGTATAGTGTATGTATGTGTTATGTTATGGGATATGTGCAATACTGTTATGTGTTTGTCAGTGATGGTATGGCTGATGATGTATTCTTTGTTGTCATTGTGGCTGTCAAGGCATTTATTGTGCAGCTGTTGAGTCCAAGACAAATTTCCCTGAACGGGACAATAAAGTATATCATATTGTATAAAAAGAGAGCGTGGGCAGGAGCTGCAAAGCAAAGCAGCGTCTTTCACAGGTTATTTGCCCCAGACTTTACCCTGCCAGCTGTCTAATACTAAGTCCGGATGAGCCACATGTGTTTTCCGGTATTTGAGAATATTTCCAATTTTCAGCAACCGTTTGATTAGCTTCTGACAATAAAACTACATGGTTAAGTTTAGAGAATTAAACTGTTTGGTTAGATTGAGCAAATAAACTAGGTTACATTCAGGAAATAACTACTAGGTTAGATTTACATAATAAAAATACTCGGTTAAGTTTTAGAAAAGATCATGGTCTGGATTAAATTCATAAATCAGCGTTGACTTTTGGCTTTACACAGGACAGGAGCAACAATTATAACCATGAACGAGAATCATCTCTGCTTGACCTTACAAGTGATCAGAGACAGTTCTTTTTTAAAAACATTTTACTTCAGTCTTTCTTTCAAACGGAACACCAAGTGTACAATGTTCAAGTGCTGCAGAAAAGGATGGAAAGATACAAACATGCCAGCGGTAGCTTCAACACACGTTGCTGCATTATGCCTGAAAAGGAGAGTAAATTAGTGCATTTACTCCCGAGGGTGCCTCAGCCTTGCTTTCAATCTGGCCAGGTGGATGCTCACAGCATTGCAGCGAAAAATTCCACTGCAGCCCAACAAGCAGACTGCCATTATAAAAGAGACTTAAAACTGTTGACAGGACACCATGAATGGCAAACAAGTTCGAAAAAGCTATTTAAAGATCTGTGACATCGTCACAATGTTAAGTCTATGCACTGAGCGGGAACTCATGGGCAGGGCCAGCAGTGGGAACTCTACAGCGCATATTCAGTGAGCTGCATAACCAAGGAACCTAAAAGAAATGAAGGGTCATTACATTACCTCATCTTGCTTTGGTGCCAGACTGTCGTGGTGATTATATTGAAGTCAATAGGAGCCAGTGGCGTAAGTATCGGCGGTACAACCGGTGCAGCTGCACTAGGGCCCAGACGCTGTCAGGGTCCCATGAAGGAAGAAATGAACCAAAAAAACAGCTGTCCAGAATTGCCACAGCCCCTGTTTTTCTGAATACAGACAACTGCTTTGCTGCTACAACAACAAGTGGACACAACCAAGCTATGAACGGTTGCTACTTTCAAATTAAAAGCCCCCCCACTAAGAACCCAGCTCTAAACTCCACGAGGGTGCAATGTGAAGCTATTTTAAAAGGAGGAATATAACACCTCCCTTTTACAAAGACAGGACGGCACATTGCCGCCTTTACCTCGGAGCAAATGTGCCGCCTTTTCTATCTAAAAAGGGCTTATAGTTACCAAGGCAAGGCGCAGCAGGAAAAAAAATTTAAAAAAACATTTAAATTATTATTTTTTTTTATTATAAAAAACAGCCGTCCATCGGCCCATTATCAATCGGCCCACCGGGGAAAATCCCGGTCAAAATCATATTGATATTAACATAACCACAGTCATCATTATGGGAAAGTACATAGCCTCCTGCCCAGGTGCTGCCCCTCGACCAAACCATCGAGAGTATTTCCAACATGTGTGAACACCTGACAGGGACAATCTCCTGCTGCCTGCTGGAACAAGGTTACCTTGACAATACCCTCATCTTACTCTCTGGATGTTGTTTGAGTTCCCATGTAAAGGGGCTTGAAGATAGATTAGATAGAATATATAGATAGATAGATAGATAGATAGATAGATAGATTTATCCCCGAGGGGAAATTAGGTCATTGTAGCAGTGGTACAATACACTCAGAAATACTAAAATACAATCAAGAGGTAAGGGCAAATATTGTTATTAAAAACAGTACAATACACAATTGAAAACACTATACACTATATACAATAAGATGCTTAGCAGTTCCAGGAAAATATTAAATAATATTAAATACTGAGCAAAATGAAACTTAGTGGATTTGTAAGGTGCAAAATAAAGAGAGAAATATGCATTTTTAATTACAGTGGTAACATTTAAATAATAAGTCACTTCAATTATGTGTGTATATTACGTGGGCGTTGCTGTGGAGCAGGTAGGAATGATTTCCTGTGCCGTTCTTTAAGGCAGCGGGGTTGAATGAGTCTGTTACTGAAGCTGCTCTTAAGCTTGTCCAGAGTTTCGTGGAAGGGGTGAGAGACATTGTCCATGATCACCAGCAGTTTTGCCAGCATCCTGTATGTTATCTCTGACACCTCCTCCAGGGTGCCACCTGCCTTTTTAAAGAGTTTATTTAGTCTGTTTGCATCCTTCGCCTCGATGCCCAGGACACCACAGCGAAGAAGATGGTGCTCGCTACAACAGACTCATAGAACATCTGGAGCAGCCTCAGGAAGTAAAGCCGGCTCAGGCCCTTCTTGTAGACTGCCTCCATGTTTGTGGTCCACTCCAGTTTATTGTCCAGCACCACACCCAGGTATTTGTACCATGTCGACGTCTGTCCGACCAATGCAGACTGGAGATGGCGGGGGCTTGTCCACCACCATCTCTTTTGTCTTCGCCACGTTTAGCTGCAGGTGGTTCTCCTACACCATTTAACAAAATTTCCGACCAGGTCCCTGTACTCATCCTCCCTCCCACCCTCTACACGCCCCGCTATGGCCGTGTTTCTGCAGATGACACGGCTCACTGCGGTACTTAAAATCTGCAGTGTAGGTGGTGAAGAGGAAGATAGGAAGACAGCACAGTTCTCTGGGGGGGCGCTGATGTTGCTAATCAGATGGTCAGACACACAGTTTTGTAATCTCACATACTGTGTTCTGCCTGTCAGATAGTCATCGACCTATGTGACGAGGGGTGAATCCACCTGCATGTTCTCCAGTTTGGCCTTCAGCAGCTTGGGCTGGATGGTGTTAATGGCGCTGGAGAAGTCAAAGAATGACGTGGACTGAGGTGTTGGGTCCAGGGGCGCCGCCAGGGATTTTGGGCCCCATGAAAAAAAATCTAGTTGGGCCCTTGTATAGGTTGCCCATGTCTCAAAGGGCCGCATGTCAGTGCCGGGCCCTTGGAATCGTCCTAACCTTTCCCCCCCTGGCGGCGCCCCTGGTTGGGTCTATCCAGGGAGGAGTAGGCTTCCAGCTGCAGGTAACAGCAAGTAACACCTCTCAGTGCACTCACAATGACAGCCCACAAGCTACAGGACCATGAGTTAAACATTAAAGAAACTAACAGAGTACTGTCTGCAGGTCTGTTAAAAACGGCTGGACCTACAGTTTTACACTGGAAACTGCCATGTTCCAAAAAAACCCCACATTGCATTGGTTTTATTTTGAAACGTCAGAGCGGAATTACGTAGGATGTCAGCTAGCTTGACAGCTAGCTTCCGAACCGACGCTGTTTGCTGCCCCTGAGACAACGGTCTGTGCTGGGCTTTCTCCTCCATCACTTCCTTCCTTCGAGCGATGTGTGGTGAGGCAGGGAGATGTGAGGAGCTCGGCTCTTCGCTGCTTCGTGCTGCTCGGGGGCCATGGAGGAGCGGACACTGAGGAACCAGCGGCAGCGGCATAGTGGGTCCACCGCGGCGGCTCAGACGAGGAAGGTATCCACGGTACCTGCAACACGGCCACAACTGTCACTGAGGGCATACGATGGTTACGGCTTCTCAACTTTTACACACGCCTTGAGCTCTCGACGGCCGATTCAACTTTTCTCTAACTTGTATTTCCCCGGTGTCGATGGGATCGTAGCGACTTTATCGTGCTTCTGTGTCCTCCCGGTACGCCTGTCCGGCTGAGCCATCTGCCTCCGGCGTAAATCTGGCGCACTGTCCCGCAGTGGCTCATAGAGAGCCTCGTTGATATTTCACAGCCGAGTCAGTGGAGGTTAACATGGGGGCAAAGCAGAGCAGCCCGACCGCTAATCCAGCTGCTAACGGACGGACCAGAGCCTACTCCGGTTCGGATCTGCCCTCCAGCACGTCCAACAGTAACGGCAGTAACGTTAGCAGGACTAACGCCGGGGGTCTGAGGTATCATGCATACAGTCCGTCCGGAGCCTCTGGAGCCACGTCCAGCACCAGCCAGCACCTCGGAGCAAGGGCCAGGTCTGTAGGGGGCTCAGGAGGCACTGGGACCAGACTATCGTCCGGCATCAACATTCCGAACAGCAGCGGAGCCTACAGCTCCCAGGAGTCCGGCGGCAGCAGCCCGGAAGAGGCGGTGGACAGGGAGCGCTCAGGCGGAGGGCACGAAGGTCCCCGGCTCGTGATAGGATCCCTACCAGCACATCTCTCGCCCCAGCTGTTCGGAGGTAAGAGGGCAGAGCTGCTCTGACACCACGTCGGAGGATGGAAGGCAGCTTTACCACAATGTTAGTGGGCTCATACAATAGGGTTTATATTCATTATACAAGAGCATACTATGTTCAAACGCTGTATCCATACACAGAATATGATATCTGATTCCACAGCAGCAGAGTGAGCACTGTGTTCAGAGGAGTTCTGATGTCATCAGAAGAAGATGGTGTCATGTGACAGCCTTTAAACATCTGAAGCAATATGTGAACGAATAAAACCAGGAGCAAAACTTTGCTAGAACTAGGATTTTAGACTGCTGAGGTCATGAACCACCTCAGGAACAAAGTCAAAATGTATATTATGTATAGAACACTGAACTTAAAGCTGCATTCTGGAGTTTCGAGAAAAAAGTAGATTTAGCCAGAATATCTGAATGAGCGCAGCCCCAGGTCCCTCCTTCTTCCTCTCTGCTGTGCTGCAGCCCTGCCTTCAAAGCCCCTCCCCACAGAGGAGCCCGCTGTGCACAAGCAGGCTTATAAAGGTAGTTACAGAGGATGCTAGATCATGGGGCTGCCCAATAAATCGAATTTTCATCGTCAACACAATATGAACATGTGCGATAAATGCATCGCAAAAGACTGACCCCGGATGAATAAGAAAAATCATTGTGTTTACATGCGCCATGCATGCACCTTGAGCATGCCAACATTTAGCCAATCAGAGGAAGCCCTGGACACAAGGGCCAATCAGATGAGGTCCCAGCTAGCCGTTAGCTACCCTGACAAAATTAATCGGCATCAGTTTGGTGATTGCCAGGTTATGATGGCTGAGGGAGGAGAGAAAAGCGAGGTCAAAAGAAACAGCACTTCTGCTATATATGGACTTATTTTGGATTCAGGAGAGATGACGTGTTACAAACACGGGTACTGTGTAAACATGCCGAGCAGTTGTTCCAACTTCTAGAGGAAATACAACCAACCTCCATCACCACCTGCAATACAACCATAAAGAGCTACACGAACAAGTCAAAACTAACGTTAGCCATCATTAACTGCATAGTAAATAATATGCAAACTTCAATATTTGTTTATTTATCGCAGGTTATATCGTCATCGCAATATTGAACAGTGTTATTGCACATCGCAGATTTTCCTCATATTGTGTAGGCCTACCAGATAACCAAGATGTCACATTCAAAATAAACAACAAAACAAGCCCTGTTCAATTTCTGACCAATACATCTAAATTACAATAACGAGTGCCTCAAGCCGATCACTGTAGATATGCTGAGTAACAAACAATATTCCTCACATCGCTACAGACATTACCCGGCGCTACATTTTTTCTCAGATGCATGAGTAACGGTATTTCTCTAAACCAATTCAACCACGTCAGAGCGTCCTGAACACAAACTAACATTATTATAACTGCCTATCACCTGAAAGACACTTTTGCGAACCAGTAGCCATAAACGCAAAGCTTATAACCGGAGTTAGCATACAAGCTAACAAGCTAGATTTAGCAACAAGCTACGCAGCTCGACTGCAACATCGTACAGCCATATGCGCTATTGTGAGTATTACTGTAACCAGCGCCACCATGTGGTTAAAACATAGAATTAAACATATCAAGCAGGCGTCCTTACTTGTCCAGCAGAAAAGCAGCTAACTCTGCATTGCTTGAGTCCTTACAAATCCCACAGCTCCCTCCACATCTGAAATGCGATCCAATATTTATCCTTGTTTTCTCTCTGGCTCGGTCCAATTCTTTTTTACACTGCTTTTCGTTGTCAGTCTTCTTCTTATTCTCTTTGACGTGGGCAATGGTGGGCCATTTTTTTGGCTTTTCTGTTGTTGTTGTCTGTTCTCCACCATTGTTAACAGTTTGGGCATGAAAGTATCAGTACCAGGTAAGAGCAAGCACTGTGCCTACGCAGGGGAAGGGCACTGCAGAGTACGCGCTGCATGAGGGAGGGGGGCTGCCAGCAGCATATGCACGAGAGTGATTGACACGTCTCAGACACTCTCCTTGGCTCTGATTGGTTGTATTCTACCCCTAATGTTTCTACATGTTGCATTAAAGGGGAAATTCACCATGTTTGGGTATGGATGTCTCATCAGTGTTGATGGTACATGTAGTAATACAATCCCCAGTGCGTGGGGTCTTGAAAGAGATAGTTGGGTTATTAGAGTTTTCCTGCTTGCAGAGCCTGTCGACATGTAGGATGCATTGCATGCAACCTCATGACACTCCACTCAGTATATATCCTAAAACTGCCAGGCTCGTGGAGGTGGGTGTTTCAGACGGGGCTGTGTACAAAAAAGCATCTGAAAAGAGTTAGCTTCATCAGTGCCAGTAAGGCGGAAGAGAAGGAATGTGACGAGATCATAGATTTCATTGTTATGATACTACACTGACTATATATTTGTTTGTTTTAGGTAGTGTTGTGTAAAACACTTTTTCTTTATTTAGTCTAGTGAGAAAAATATTAATTCACAACATTGTTCACAACAACATCTGTGAAGATGTGTTTTAAAACTTTCAGTGAACACAACGGAAATAATAATATCGGTGTTTCCTCTGGGATTTTTTTAAAGAGTGGCGGAGCACTAGCAACTGGGATATCCTCCACTAGCACTCGAGCACGACGTCCGACGCGAGAATCAAACCCGCTAATTTTAAAAACACACCGGCAACAGCGACCACTGATCTGTAGCCTACTGAGACTGTTGTTATTCTGTCACCTGATTTAAAACACGCTGTGGTCCGTCATCAAGGTGCAGACGAGGTGCAAAGAGTAGATACTGAGCAAGATAGTTATCTGTAGCTTACCTTACTCGAGAGGATCCGACCCAGTGCAGGACTCTGCTGTGAAGGTGGAGACATGTGGCGGTGTTGTATTTGCGACAATTAAAAAAATAAATAAATAAATAAAAAAAGAGAAATTTGAAGGAGCGGCGGCTAGGATTTAGGAATGGCGGGCCGCCACTCCTAAATGAATGTAGAGGAAACACTGAATATGGAAGATGGATGAGTAATGGTCACTTCAGGTCAACTTTCAAGCAACACTAAATGAAACAAGTAGAAATGTGCATCAATGTGGGATCACCACCTGACGACTCTCTTATCTTGTGGTATTATTAATGATTTAAAATAACGATCAGATGAACAGGACTCAACATGTAGCTCGCTACAACGCCACAGCTGTGAGTATGAGGAATATTATAGGATAAGTTTGTTGCCTGTGGTCTGTCTGCTGAGAATAAGAGCCTCATGGAAATAGGGCTGGGTACCGAACTTCGGTTCTTTTATGGCACCAACCGAAATTCTTCGGTAGTACAAAGTATCAAAATATGCCTCGTCTTTCGGTGCCAAGTTTCGATCCCCAGAGGTTAATCACATGATCAAGATCTGATAATGCTGCCGATGATTGGCTGTAATGTTACATGTGATTGCGGCATGCGGGAAAAATACGTGGTCACCAGAGACCTTTTGTGGTTACGCCCACAGATGGGATTCACATGTACCTGTGTTGTGTAGTTGTGAGTGTCGTTGAACCGGTTAAAAAATGCCACCGAGGTCAAAAGCATGGCTCCATTTTAGCAAGATTGATGCCAATCATGCGCGTAGGGCTGGGCGATATGGACAGGGTCATATCCCGATATATTTAGGCTGAATATTTATATACGATATATATCCCGATATTTTTTATCGCAAAGTGAGAGCAAATGTTCGTCAAAGTCAAAGCCAAATATGACATGTCACAAGTAGTTTTATTGCAAACAGTTTATTTAAGTCAACATAAATACTGTATAACAACAGGATTATTTTTTAAATCAAAGCTCCTTAAAGTGTACATTTAAATAAAATAAAATTTGAACTATATCGATATATGCAATATGGTCTAATTCCATATCACATTTAAAAATATATCGATATATTTTTATATCGATATATCGCCCAGCCCTACATGCGCAATGCATATGCAAAAAAGTCATCGTTGCTAAAGCCGGCAACACGACTAATTTGATGAAGCACCTGACTGTGCACGGAATCAATTTAAGAGCAGAAAGTTGCTCCGCGTTTGACTGCATGAAGAGCGGACCGCAGTCATGTGGGGTGTAACGCTAACTTAAGATATGTGTGCAGCTTTATTTTATGGATGTAGATAGCTAAATCAAAAGCTAACTAGAGTTTGACAGTAACAGATAAAGCTTAGCTTGTAAAGATGTGTTCATCAATTGGGTCGGCTGGTTTAAACAGCTCACCTAACGTTCACTGTTATGTATATCTTCTCCTCACAGTAGACACCATCAGCCAGGAGTGGGCTTGTCTGTGTCCTGAGAAAGCAGACGTTGATTTTTCGGAAGAAAAAGTGCTAAGTGAAAAGGTCTTCAGTACGTAGCAGTGAGCATAAGATATTGCACTTGTTTGCAAGTGTTCTTTTGCACTGGAAATTATTTGTTGTTAATTTAAGAAAATTGCTTGGAGTGGAAAAATACCAAAGCTGAAAAGTAAAACTCAAGATTTGTAATGTAAATTACAGTACAAATCTTGAGTAACAAAAAGAACATTACATAACACATTACAGTATTGTGTTATGTAATGTTCTTTTTGAAAGAATTGATATTATAAAATTGGTATCAAAAAAATCGTTCAGGAACCGGTATCGAAGTGAAGGTATCCGTATTGGTACCGGTATCGAAAATCTTTGATACCCAGCCCTACAAGGAAATTATATTTTTTTTAAATCTCATTTTAATAAACAAATTATATTTGTTAAATCAAGTCGTTTGATGTTTTCAGAGTCCCTCAGTGACACTGAGGTAGATCTTTCTGTTAGCTCTCAGAGGCTGTGAGCAGTTTCTTATTCTCTGTTACGGTTTGAAGGTCGGTTCCCTCTTCTCTCCTCCTTTGGAGCTGGTTGGGTGGTCACTTGTTAACAGGACCTCTCCACCTACTTAAGATAGACCCTCTTGTATAGCTTTGGTCTCCTCATACTGATGGCTAAGGAAAAGGCGTTGAACACATTCTTTCAGGGTCTTTAGAGCTTTGAATGAAGTGGCTTTGTGTTTATTAATTATAATAAGCTTTAGTGTCTGCTTTATCACAGGCCTACACACAAATAACTGTTGCATATTGACACGGTAAACTTTACTGCTACATATTTTCTAAATGTTATACAGGCATGAAAATCACTCACCTTTCGGCGAAATTTGCCGTTTTGAAACCAAAATGGGTCACGTGAATCGTGTAGATCAGATGAGAAATTATTTTTTATTGGGGGGGGGGGTATGGACGGGACATGGAGGTGTGCCAGAGATGATCAGTGAACTGCGAACATGTGCACGCCTGAAGGGAGCCTTGAATTCGATAAAAACAATGTTCTAAAATCTCTACAACTCATTTTCAAGATGTGTTGATGATGCTGAGGTGAGGGGACTGACTGGAGGCTGAACGTAAAGTACGTTGCATTCTCTGTCAGAAAGAGACAACAAATTGTCTTCAAAATAAGAGCTTTACATTGCACCCTGTCCGCTTGTTGTTGTAGCAGCAACAACAAGCGGACAGCGAAGACAGCTGCAGAGACCGAGGAGACGCTAGCATCTTGATGTCCGCAGATGAAGTGATGGACTGACTGTGATCAGCTGTTTCCTGGTTTACAGGTTGTGGGTCGCACAACAGTGCACGTCATCGACACGATACAAAATATCGATACCAGCGCTGTTATTGATATTGATCGATACCAGTAGGGGTGGAACAGTTCATCAAACAAATCTGTACCGTTCGGTACGCTTGTCATAGTTTTCGGGGCGCCCGTGACAGTGTGCAAGCGTTGCGTATACGGTTGTACAAATCACTACTCCAACGGCGGACTGAAGTTGTATAGGATTCCGACAGGATCACGACCATTTCAGAGCAACCGGCGGCGTCTGTGGCTGCAGGCGATTAAACGTGTGGACTGGAATGAGGACACAATAAAACATGCTCGCGTCTGCAGCGCCCACTTTTTATCAGGTAAGGTTATCTATCTAGCCTACTCTTTGATAGGCTCTCGGAAAAGTCTTGTTTACATATAAGTGATTGTCTGTATGATGTAGAATAATAATCAAATGCAGCTAAAGTTTGGTAAGCTGGCGTTAGATTTTCCTAGTAGCTTGCTAGGCTAAACAAACGTTTTTATTTTGCAGATGAGGCGTCATTGGACTCCAGTAGTCCTGATTTTGTGCCATCTGTGTTTGTGTACACAAAACAAAGCCAGAACCCAGATGCAAGGATGGACAGGTAAGATAAGAGTTGCCCTCCTCTCAGTCATTTTTTTTTTTTTTTCCTCTCATGAATAAGCGTTGGTTCCTACAGCTGGTGTTTTGAGATATGGATTAGTCTAACTGTAAATTTCTGCTGTTTCTGTTGGTACCATAGGAAAAGGAGGAGGGATGACAGACCTGACACAGCAGCAAATCAACCTGTTCCTTCTGAAACTCCAGAACAAGAATGCAGTATGGATCATTGTCCTGGTATGAATATATTAATGAATATATCATCTTACAATTAAGTGATAGATTGTCAGGGTTCCCACCCTCACCGAAAGAGTCGGTGTGCTCCTAGTGTGTGTGTGCTCCTGCCAGGCCCACTGCTTCAATTGCTATGTATGTATGTGTGTGACGTGTACACTGGCCCCTGGATGGGTCAAATTCAGAGGAAAAATTTCTCCCTGGGATCAATAATGTATTTCTCTTCTGTCATGGAAAAGTTTTGAAAATTCATTGGTAAAAATGTGTGAGAACCTTTGGATTGTGAACTTGTTTGCATTGGTTGCAGCACATGCTAATTTTTCACTTTTCTATATTAAAATTGAAGAGGATATCCCAGTTCCAAAGGGAAAGTATGATGATCTGAACCTGAGATATAGTCAACTTCAGGAGGACTATGTCAACCTGCGGCAGGAGTTTGACACACTACGAGAAGAAAATGTAAAGCTGAAAGAGGAGCTGCAAAAATCTACATTCTCCTACACCACTGTTAAGTGCAACATTGGACAATTGATTTTTCTCACAGGACTGACCTCTGTGGTCTTTGAGTGGCTGATTACAAAAATAATGGGCAGGGTAGAAAGAATTCACAACAAACTTACAGTAGAGGACCACCTATTGATTATATTGATGAAATTAAGGCTGGGCCTATGTAATACTGATTTGGCTTATAGATTTCAGGTATCAAAAACCACCATATCAAATATTTTGCGGAGCTGGGTCCCTGCTATGGCCTTGGTCCTCAAGCCACTCATTAAATGGCCAAGTAAGGGTGCAATACTTAAAAATATGCCAAAAATATTTAAGCGCAACTTTAAAAGATGCCGGTGCATAATAGATTGCACAGAAATTTTCATAGCTAGACCCAGTAATCTGACTTCCAGGGCCCAGACATGGTCAAACTATAAACACAACAACACAATTAAATACTTGATTGGCATCACTCCAGCTGGTGCAATTTCATTTCTGTCTCCTGGGTGGGGTGGACGGGTTTCAGACAAGCAGATCACTAAGGAGTCAGGTTTCCTCAAACTTTTGGAGCCTCGGGATGAGGTTTTAGCTGACAGAGGATTTCTCATCAGAGACGAGCTTGCGGCCTATGGTGCAACACTTCGTATCCCTCATTTCACGAAAGGAAAGAAGCAGCTTTCTGCACAGGAAGTGGATGCATCGAGACAAATTTCTCATGTGAGGATCCATGTAGAGTTACGAGTTATTGGTCGGTGGAAAAACGTTAAGATTTTGCAGACAGTTATTCCAGTGTCGCAGGTTAACATACTAGATGATGTTGTTATTGTATGTGGTGCCCTGAAAAAACCTGTGTAAGTGTGTTGTTCTCAAATGAGTTACACATAACCAAGTATGACTTTAATGTGATTTTACATTTGTAAAACATGTTTTTAGGCCTACTGTACTTAAAATGCAATGCATTTTAATAAACCTCCCCACATTGGCTGCCACTGGTGTGTCTAATGGTCCTTTTCCCCCCAGATTATCTCAACAATTCAGAGTGCAGTATCACTTTTATTTGTAATGTAACAGAGTTTCATTCCATTCAGGTGCCATTTAAAGTGCCACCAAACATTAACAACATGGAAAGTATTAGTATGTACAATATATTAGAATCAAACCGGTTCTGTATGTTGTAAACAGTAAATAATAATAATGTTAGGTCTCTGGATACATATATAGCATTACAGAATAAAACTTTAAATATCTTTTTGCACTTACGTGCATCTAGACACAGCAGTCAATAACAATATAAAATGTACAGAAAAGGCTGCTGATAAATGTATTGTTTCAATACCTCAATATTGATGACTATTGGTGCTTTCACAAAATATTTACACAATTAGATGTTTGATAATAAGCAGTACTGTTGATATAATGACAAAGTGGGTAAAGGTGAATAATAAAAAAACAGTCTGGTAGGTTCAGAACATCATTAAACTATAATGCAACTTTAAAAAAACAGGGAAAGACAATCCATAACGAACATCTAAGACCATATCTGGTCTCCTATCACAATACAATACATTATATTGCCCACTCCTACATGAAGGCATTCAAGCCTTAACTCTCAGACATTTCCTACACGACCATGATGCTGGCTTCCTTTTTATTTGTGCACAACTGTAGTGAATGTGGTTGTTGCATTTGACACAGATTATCATTCTGCCAAAATCTGGTTTTTCACAGTATTTGCAGGCTCTCTGTGACGCCAAGACAGGATCATGTCTTCTTGTCAGTAACTCAGGCAACACACTTGAGATAAAGAACTCATGGGCTTTTGGCAAAGCCTCCTGCAGAAACTCTTCATTTCTTAGGATACGTTGCACAATGAACTTCTCTTTCGTCCACAACACAAACTCACAGTAGCTAACACCACACACAAACATGTGAAGCTGAGTTTGATAGTAGTATGTGTGTGAATGTTTCAACAAGAATGACTCGTCCAGACAAAACTGCTCATCTTCTGTACATCCTTGAAGGCTATTCCTGTATTTGTAGGGACACTTTATCTCTACCACCCCTTTGCCACAGCAGGTACATCTTGCTATCCCATCTGGCGATGATCCAAGGTGTGGCTCAGAAGGTTGCACTACTAAGCCACATGAGCTGATGCTGAAATCTTGATGGCTTTGGGACATAAATGCAGTGTAAGCTTGTCTTGCCGTTTCCTCCATGTTTTTACCCCAGAGCACGGATGGGACATTTAACTCTGTTTTGTTTTACTGCATTATATCATTAAGATATGTTTTGCTGATCTTGTCAGTTGTGGTTGCATGGTGAAATTTGGTGCTTGTGATCCGACCAGCCCTATAGGTGTGCCACTCATTTGACCTTGACTGTTGCCTTGTCACAAATTCCAGTTTCTCACATTGATGAGTAGTGATGTAGTGTAGTTTTTAGTTTGTGAAATGTATCCTCACATTTCACCTGCATTTCCTGTGGTGAGAGTTCCCTGAGTGTTGCATCAAATAAAGCAGTCAAGGGCTCAGGTAAGTCTGGATGCTCCTCTGAATCAGTGTCAGATGATGCAGTGTCCGTGTCACTATTTTCCAGGCTTGTCAGCACTGCAGCACCTGGGTACACATCCTGCAGTTCCCAAATGCCTTCATCTGTCAACACTGATATTAGAGCAACAAAAAGACACAATTAGTGTGCTGCATAATGTTTACATTTTAAGAATTATGACTGAATTATTCTAAAACCAGACCAGTTAAGCTGTAGATAACAATCTTATTTCTAGAATAAGTTATCTGAAGACAAAAGGACAGACATATTATGAATATGATATTGAAACTATTCAAATGATACTGAAACTAACTGATACAAACTACGAAAAGTCATGATGCCACGTTGGTCTGTAGGCCTTTTCATCTCTGCATCACTAAGTAACACCTTTCTCAGACTACATTATGATGTTAAAACATTGAGGAGAAATCCTGAGAATGAATTCAATGCACTATGGCAAAAGGAAACTTATCTAGGCTCTGTCAACTATTACATGCCTCTGGGTGTGATACTATTCTTCCTAGCAGATGTTGAAGCTGCTGAAAGTTGCCTGCCTAGCCTCTTTGGTTTGTGGAAGCTGATCTCCCTTAATGGAGCTGGTCTGACTTCTTTCCTGCTGATGTCTTTCCACATGCACACTCCAGACGTAACTGCCGCTTTCTCTGTCCTTCCCATCCTAACATAGAGCTCAACTTTGAATAATATTGCAGCTGCATGGCTGCGGCATGACCCAAGCCTGAAATTTCACAAAAACATAATAAACATACTGGCTGATCCATATTGTTATGACGGGGGCTTGAAAGTAACATTTGTTCTTAGACAAATCTCGGCTCTGGCTATGAAGTAGGTAAACATCTAACTTACAAGACATGAGAGTAAGTATCCTGAGCTTAATTAGGTTTTGAATGTAACTGAACGATATTGGCTGCTGACTTTTTGAACCCTGTTGTCACTGTGTTGTTCATGTTTCAAACCCTGGTTATGAGAAAGTTACAGGGCAAGGCATACGATTTTTGATATGGAAAGGAGAGTTATAGCCAGCTGAAAGGACACTAACACATAAGCATAATTCATCTTTGCATAACAACTAAGTATATCATAGAGCTCTGAATTGTTATCTACAAGCTCACAACACCAAATAATAGGCTACTTACCCCGCCATACAGGTGCAGTTGGCTGTGAGGACGTAGTTTTCTCGTTGGTTGATTATAACCCAAGCCTCATACAACGTTGTCTTGTGTCCTTGTCTTTGACTGGGGAGAATTTCTGACCTCAAAACACAAAATTCTGAGTCTATGTAATGGTATTTCACGTTCTCTACATGAACACAGACAACGTATTCATACGCATCCAGTGATTTATAGGCTTGTAATTTCTCCCTGGTGTACACGCTCGGTTTCTCAACTAAATAGGTATATATATGTGGCCACTGTATATTCGGCCATTTGCTAACGTCGTCAACCCACTCATTAATAGAACACGGATCTGGAAGTCGGACGCCATTTGTCAAAATCAACTTATTAAGGTAACATTCACGATCTTTCGTTGATAATCCCTTTGCATAGCTCGACAAGCCGTTTATCTCCGCCATACTTCCGTTGCCAAAATGCGCGCGCATCCGTTCTACATCACCATTGTGTACAAACAGAAAAAGGGTCTATAGCCTAAGATATGCAGCCTTTTGCCGTGGTGGAGGGTGCAGGATTTTTTTGTATGATTAAAACACTCGAGCCACGATATAAAATAAAATCCCCTCCAGCAAACACTTCAGCAACACGGTAATTCCTGCACTTTATGAACAGACCCGACGAGGAATTGTTAGAGTTGTTTGACAGCCTATGTAGCGCTTACTAGTGATGGATGGATCTCCAGGGCTACTGAAAGTTTCCTGACTGTGACTACCCATTACATTACATTAGTGACAGTGAATAACTGTTTGTTCTTAGCATTTGTTAGATAACTTTAGATTAGATAACTTTCTTTGCCAAATAAAAGTGGTGTAGTGCCAGAATCTTACCTACTTTTAACCTCAGACTGTCACAATGATGTATCAAATGTCAGACTGCCTCATTCCTTCAGTTTTAACCTGACTATACAAGATATAATTGATTTTCCTAATGATCAGCGTATACCAACCCGAACAGAAACCGTGACCACAAAACCGTGATATAAACCGAACCATGGATTTTGTGAACCATTCCACCCCTAGATACCAGTGGAGATCGATACTTTAGTTTCAGTTTATCTCCTGTATGCACTGCGGCGGTTTTAGTCAAGTGGTGTCTCTGTCCGTCGGAGCACAGCAGCACACTTTGCTCCTCCTCCCCCCTCTTGTGATTGGATGCTGTACCGTCGCGTGACTCAGCAGCGCCAGGCAAACAAGAAAGCAGGCTCAACCAGAATGTTATCAATATTATCATTAGCTAGCTAACATTTTGGGGTAATTAACATACCGATACATTATGTTAATGCTGACATATAAACTGTTGATCGCCACATGGTTGTATTTTAATGTATCTGTTTGCCTCGAGATATCCAATTATTTGCATGTCCTGCCACTCTCTTTCAGCAGCTAGAGAATCCAACCGTATGCTGTACATAAGCTCTGGAGAAAGCTTGTCACTACACGAATGTGTCCCAATGAGAGAGTTCTCCTTTCTTCTTATGTAGCATTTGCAGTCAAAGTTACGGATTTTCTCCATTTCGCTGTCTGTATCTCCTTCACATGTTACCGTAGATATAGCGTCTGATATCTCACGCTCCAGCTCCTCTGCTGCGAGGCCGAGAGAGTCTTCCTCGTCTTCATCTTCGGCTAAGGTCAGCTGTAGATTAGGCATGTTCTCCAGTGTAATACAGTCGCTTTCATCGTCAGTGCACTCATCAGAATCAGAAGGGAAATCGGCGTCGGGATAACCAGAAGTATCCAGCGTCTCGCAGAAGTACTGCCATAGATTTGCGCTGTAACAGCCACGATTTAGCTCTTCTACAATGTATTTTTCCCGGTCCATCTTCATTCAATGATAAAATCACATGCAGCTTCCAGAAGTGGCAGAACTTATGCGGGGGGCTGCATAAGTAGCCATGCGGTTCGCTACTAACGTGCACCTGATTGGCCGAAAAAAAGAAAAAAAAGCCTGTGAATGGTCAAAGGTAGCCAGTATGCAAATTAACTGTATCGCCGCACGCGCCCAACGATGCGCCAGCATTTACTGAAACTCTACCCGATTTCAAACACAAAATGTATACTTTTAAGGCAACCAATACTGTTATCTGAAACATGGAGTGGCTTCTTCATGATCTCAACTTGCACATTCTGCAAAAAAACGAAAATCACTCATTTAGAAAAAAAGCGATAGTTTCTTTGTTTATGTGAATTTCTCCCAGCCGACTTGCTGCTGGTTTTGCCGTGGCGCGTCACATATGCAAAACCTACTTTTTCGAACTCCTCCTACAATTTAAGCGCCATCTGCCTGAAACTTATAAAAACTAAAAGTTATCAAAAGAATTTTGGCACTCCAAAAAATCTGCTAGGTATAACCAAACAATCGTTTTTGTTAGTTAAAAAAACACATATTGTTTCATATTTCGGTCAAAATAAATGCTTTCAACATCAAACTTAAGTCAATTGTTCCAGAAGTCATCCAGAGGCTCTGTGCCAAATGTGGTGCAAATTGGCCTATAGGTGGCATTATAATGGATGTATACGTTTTTGCCTTCAACTTCCACATTTCAAAGAACAAAGTGGGTGTGATTTAGGCCCCGTCCAGACGACAACGCCGTTTTTCGAAAACGCACACGTATTGCATCGTTTTGGCAAACCGTCCATACGGCTCCTCAAAACGCAGCGCCTGAAAACGCACTTTTTTGAAAACGGGTCTCAGGGTAGAGAAATCCGAAAATGCAGCCCTCCCGTTTTCATGTGGACGGCGAATCCGCATACTTTCCAAAACGATGACGCCATCGCCCCACCCCGCGACGTCTCATAACAACAACAACAACAACAATGGCGGACTACATGCTCGTGTT
>CAEMYA010000316.1:22474-61080 GCA_903131615.1 Diplodus sargus | reverse complement strand
CCTGGAATATGAACTACAGCGTTTTCGGTCGTTGTCAGTGGAGCCGTGTGGACGCAAATATTCTTAAAACGATGACGAGGAAGACGGAGAAAAAAAAGATCGTTTTCGCCCGTCTGGACGGGGCCTTAGTACAACAAATCCAAATCGGCACACATTCAGCCTTTTGCACTTCCAGTGCACTTCCCATTACAGCGAATACCACGGCTCAGACGTTGGCCTGTCTTCTCACTTTTGCCCTGAGCCCATCATCCTTTGCGGCCAACTTCCATGGGCTCTGTGGTGTGCGAGGTCCGAGTCACGCGGGGGGGGGCTTGGCCCCCGTTCATAACTGCTTGCAGTTCTAGTTATGATTACCATTGCTGTTATGAGTATTGTTGTTGGTCACATCATCATTATCACTATTACGCCTGCTATTTTTATTTGTACTTCTATTGATACTATTGTTAATAGTAAAGTCATAGTTGCCCATAGGCCCCTGACATACAAATACATTCAACTGTAGTTACAGTTTGCTACCTCCCACACCACCACACACACATATGGGTCATTCCATGGCAAATCACCCTGGGGCTCACGCTTCACGTCATAGATTTTCTTGGAATGACATAATCAAGTTGCATTGAAACAACAGCAATTCTGCGATGATTGAAAAGAAACAGGTTTGGGAGGATTACTGCGAGATATATTGCAAAATAACCAGAATTATTTTAAAATTTTTCACACTTTTTAAATAATAGGGTTAGGGTTAGTTCATATCACGATCATAATGTATTCCATCATTAAGCAGTTTGCCATGATAGTGAGATCATGAAGCCCTGCTTATTTATCAGACAGATAAAAAAAACAACCTTGACTTCAACACAATACAAATGTCTACTGATTAAATAAAACCACTGGATGTAAATTTACAGCCAGTGAAAAGTGTGAAAATTTAGCTTCTGTCAGGAAAGGGGGGTTTGGGATGCAGGTGCGGACCCAGGGGTGTCTCAAAGTCATCCCAGAGGGATAACCACAAAATCGCAATAGCGATAGATTGGAAAGGGGGGGAAAAAACAACGAAACTGTATAGAGCCACTACAGGCTTCCCTAATGAAACAAAGCACTAAAATGATTAACTAAACCACCGCTGCCAAGCAGCTGACTCTAAACCAAAATTGTCCAGGAGACCCAGAAAACACGAAACGAAAGGCAAAGGCTGCCCGGGAGACCTTTGATAACCCAAAAGGCTGGAGTCACAACAAACTTATACAAGTTATACACTAGGAAACAGGCAATTGACCTCAAATACGCACTGAGTTCTGAGTTGGTGTTTGTAGATGCACCGACAACTTGAGAAGCCACAGGGAGCACCTCTCACTACCTCTGAAGGTGAGATAATGAGTCAGCACAGAGCACCGGAGACTTGGGGTATATGAAGGCTCCCCACACCTGGGCTTAAACAAAGCCAGTCAGTGCCACACATACCTGGTTGCAGTGAGTTGATTCTCTTACCACTCTCACAGAGCCAAAAGATTGAGTGCTCTCACAGCTCTAAGAACCATATAACCTATGTATGCCTGGCACAAAGGGTCTGAGTTGATCTCTGGATGTCTTCATTAAAAAACCTTAGAAAGGATATGTCCAGGCTTCATTCCTGGATAAGCAGTCTGTGTGCACAGGAAGACGACGTCATAGTCCAAAGTCTACAACATTATGTTTGGGTTGTGTGTAGAATTTCTTTCCCTGCTAAACTCTAAGCTGGAACCACATGATGTACATGCTTTGCTGTTGTCAGTGAGTGATTTGAATTGATAAAGCTTCCCATAACAGAGTCTATTAACAGCTCAGCAGTCTGCTTTGACCAAACTGATGCAGCTCTTAAATTAAACAAATTCATGGATTTCATGGATGCGCTCATGGGGGAATGGGTCCAGTCTGAGAAATTGGATATCAGGGCATTAGTTGGTGTTTCCTTGCAAAAAGTCAGCTGGGTCAAAGGTTTAATAAGTTAGTCTTTAATGATGCATAGAGTTGTAGATTCTCTGAAGTGTATTCTGTATGTGTCTTTTTAAAACAATACCAACAGTTTTAATACAGGTCTGCAATAAGCATTTATTTGCAAAATATATTATTCATTCCATACAGTACATCCTATACATTTCTATGACTTCCAGAAACCATGGATGGAAACACAATGTGAGGTACAATCTTTACATGATCTAATCTGCCACTTTAATTCAATCACCTGCGCAGGTTTTGTATTTGTCAGTGGAACACAAGTGGAAGTTCGAACAAACTCACACCCCAATTGTGTACTGTTTAATGTGTTGTCGTCATCTAAAGAGGGTTTTAAGAATGACAGACAGGACTTTCTAGGACTGACATAAGAACTACAAAACAGAAACAGGTAGATTATGCGCAAGACTTAAAACAGTACCAGCTGTCTGCTCTTGTGGAATACTGTCACTCACCTCCAGACTAAACCATGTCAATGAATACTAAAGTTCAATCAGTGTAATCATTAATAAAATCCACTATAAAGTGTCATTTTTGATAGGGTTGTAATAAGGTAGTTGCAATCACTCAGACAAAACATGCCATATGCAATAAGACTCTGTCCAGATAAAAGCGCAAGGGGTTTAGCCTCTTTCAGTCAATTAAGGTTGATATGATTTGGTGTCATATTATATTGAATAAATAACATAAACTAAATAACATATAGAAGCTCTCACAGCACTTTGGCAATTAACCCCGTGAATAGTCCAGAATAGTCCTATACTTTGTATAGTATTTCACAAAGACATGTGAATTAATTTTGCATTTCCACTTGACCCGCAAAGTCACTGCTTAAGTCACAGTACTTTTTCACATTAATTTATGTAAATATAACAAAAAAAATGATAATAATAGTAGTAGTAGTAATAATAATACTAATAATACATTGTGGTTCTACATTAAATGTTGTAGGTCTATCTTTTATACCTCTTTAGTCTGCCCATGTGATGCTATCATGATACGATTTCCCTTTTATTCATCTTCCCAGATCAAATAAACCCAAAGCCAGTGGTTTTGACTCGCAGTGGCTGGAGAGAGGCATGGAATGTTCTGCCTATGGCTGTTAACTGTGGGGCCACATTTTGATAGTTGTGATGTTATCCTGCAAACTTTCAATAAGATCACTGCATTAGCCGGATTTATTCCTTCATAGTCTTTTTTTAAATCAGTAGGCTTACAGACTGTAAAGGACAGCAGAGCCCACAGTCTTCAGCACCGTAGTACTCAGTGGTTGCCTGTCTTAACATGATAGGTGATTGTCAGGTTGTGGTTTTAGAATGGTAAGTTTGGAAAATCGGAAACGTTTCATTAGTCACTGAAGACTAAACTTGTAAAACACATCAATATGCATTAGGCTGGAGGACCGCTAGGGGCACGAGATGAGATAGACCTATTCGAGTGAGACTCTGCTCCTTCATACGTTAAGTATGTATAAGTAAAGTATAAGTTAAACAATTTAAAATACAATTTAACAAGAAGAACTTTTAAAAGCTTGACAGCAACAGTCGGAGACGTTTAACGGAACGATGGGGAGTAATAAAAGCAAAGGAGCCGAAAATCAACAACAGCAACAAGTCGACGGTGCTAACAGTGAGGCTAATGCTAGCGGCAACCACATGGAAGAAGCTAGTGGTGAGCACACAGACGATACGCCGCTGAGTGAGACACCAACTGCGACAGACATCATGTCTGCCATTAATCAGCTGGGTCAGAATGTCGACAAAAGGTTTGACACACTCCAAATATCTCTTGCGGACCTGAAGCAAACAATGGCAGATATCGAGGAGAGAGTGACTTCTAATAAAAGCGGACTGAATCAGCACGAGACCCGAATCGAAGCCTTGGTAGACCGGTGTGCAAGATGGGAAGACACAGCCCAATCACTCAGTGAGAGACTGGATGACTTGGTCTCACGGTCCAGGAGGCAAAAACATTCGCATTATTGGAGTCAAAGAGGGAACCGAAAAAAGGTAACCCCACAGACTTTGTTGCTAAACTCATCCCGAAGCTACTAGGAGAAGAAAACTTTGGCAACAAACCAGTCAAAGTTGACCGTGCGCACAGGATCCGCGGCAGGGCAGCTGCAGCCGATGGCCCTCCTCGCCAAATCATCGCACGGATCCACCATGACCCAGTCAAGGAGCACATCCTGAAACTCTCTCACAGAAGTTTCCCCTACAGTATGAGGGCGCACACCTATACGTCTTCCCGGACCTGGGTCCAGCGGTAATGAAGCAACGGCAGTGATTCGACAGCATCAGAGCCAGATGCAGAGCAGCGGAGCTGAGATGCGGCTTCAGATACCCCGCAACGCTTGTGGTGTCAGTCGGCTCAGACAGACGCTTATTCACCAATCCGAAGGATGATGAGAGGTTCCTGGACGACAACAAAATCCTGCGGCAGATAGACACCCCAGCTAAAGGCACAGGGAACAGCTGAATCCCTACAAGACCACACCTGTTTCCAACAACGGTGTCCCGACGCACATGGACAGTTTGTTTACATTCTCGCGGTAAGGAGGGGGCGGTTACGTGCACAGGTTATTATGGAGACGGTTATGAGCCTAGCAGGTTAGATGTAGGAGATGTTGGTTCTCAGAGGGGAGGGAAGAAGAGACAGAGGGCCCCGGAGGACACTGCATTGTTCGGTATAGTTTGGTTCTATCTTTGTTCATGTTTTAATGCAGCATCTCAGATGTTGTGGTACTATAATGGCGGAACTTTCACAGCACATTTGGGTGTAATCGATGCTTATCATATAAATAGGTATCATCAATATGTCTTCAAATAATGGTGATGTTGCAAGAATTGTGAGCTGGAACGTCAGAGGCTTGAATCATCTAGTCAAGAGAGGGAAAATACTAGCACATTTGAAAAGCCTAAAAGCAGATGTCATTTATCTACAGAGACACACATTAAAAATACAGCCAAACAAAAACTACCCATGGGTTTGGGATCAGAGGTATTTCAATCAAACTTTGGGGCTAGAGCCAGAGGAGTAGCCATTATTATTAAGAAAAACATATAATTTGAGCACAGTTGCACAATCGGAGATCCCAATGGTAGATTTTTAATTGTATCAGGAACACTCAATGGTATTCCAGTTACCTTGATGAATATTTAAGGTCCAAACTTTGATGATCCATCATTTTTTCAAACAGTTTTGAGTAGGATTCCAGATGTGGGTGATACAAACATTATAATGGGGGGCGACTTCAACTGTGTAATTGATGCCTCTCTAGACAAACAGTCACAGAAGGCACCAGTAAGTAGTAAATCTAGTGAGGTGCTAAAAAACATAATGCACAGCCTAAATCTTGTGGATATTTGGAGACTGCACAACCCCGCTACTAGAGCCTACTCTTTTTTTTCTCCAGTACATAATTCGTACTCAAGGATTGACTTCATGTTGTTAGACTCAAATCTGATCTCCAATGTTGTAACCTTGCATAACAATAATATTTTGATAAGTGACCATGCTCCAGTATCCCTTGATATCAGATTTAAACATCGTAGGAGCGCTCACACCTGGAGATTTGATAACACCATCTTAAAAGATAAAAGCTTCTTGAAATTTATGTCAGAAAGGTTGCCAGAAATTATAGCTACAAATGACACAGGAGATGTTAACTCAACACTATGGGAGGCCATTAAAGCAGTGCTCAGAGGCAGCATAATCTCTTATATGGCAAATAGGAAAAAACAGTCGGAAAAAAGATTAGTAGAACTGGACGAGTCCATTACTGATTTAGAAAATTCGTACCACGTCTCATCAGACCCCAACACCCCGAATTCAATAATTTCCCTGATGCAAGAATATAATCCAATCTTATCCTCTCAGATCAATAAGCAGTTAAGTAAAATCAAACGGATGCAATTCGAGATATGTGACAAACCCCAGGAATTACTTGCATGCCAATTGAGACACATCCGAGCCTCGCACGCTATATACAGGATAAGATCAGGTTTGGGAACTATTCTCACAGACCCTAAAGAAATAAGCACGCATTTTATGGAATTCTACTCAAAATTATACAAGTCAAATGGTAATCATGATACTGACAGAATTAAATCATTTCTTTCCCAACTAAACCTGCCTCAACTTAGCCCTGAAGCAGTAGCTCTGCTTGATAAAAAGATCTCTATTGAAGAGATTATACAAGCAATTAAAGAATCTCCAAATAACAAAACACCTGGGCCAGACGGGTTCACCATTGAATTTTATAAGTGTTTTTTTATTTTATTTATGTTGTTTATTTCGGGCATGTCAATTCATCATCATCACATTTCATCATTGTTCAAATAATACAATACACATGGCCGAAAGGGAAAAGCGGGAGAAGCCAAAGCTTATCTAGTCCCGCCCCCATTACCCACAGGATAAAATCTTCATCATAATCTTTTGTTTCTACTAGGAATTAGCCCCGCTCCTACTGCGTATGTTTCAGCACGCTGCGGCAAAGGTTAGATTACTTCAAACACTTTATAGAGCAAACATCTCATTAATTTTGAAGAAGGGCAGGGACGAACTGGAAGCTTCATCATATAGAGCAGTGTCACTGATTCCAAACTAAAATCGCATATTCATACGATCATGCATCCTGACCAAACAGGTTTTATTCCTAATAGGCATATTTATTTTAATTTAAGATGTTTATTCAACATACTTTATACTAAACATAATACAGAAACAGTTGTAATATCAGTTGATGCTCAAAAGGCCTTTGACCAGGTCGAGTGGCCGTACATGTATGAGACCTTAAACGCATTTGGTTTTGGGAAGGTATTTATAGATTGGATACGGATTTTGTATGCTTATCCAACTTTAAGTGTTATTACAAACCAAGATGTCTCCTCTGAATTTCCACTACTTCGTGGAACTAGACAAGGAGATCCTAGCTCCCCCTACGTTTTCGATTTGGTTGTAGAAACGCAAGCTACAAAAATACGCCAGCACCCCAAGATATCACCTGTCTCTATTAAAGGGCTAGAACACCATCGGTCGCTCTACGCGGATGATATATTATTGTATGTGTCTAACCCAAAAGAGTCCATTCCGTCAGGCTTTCAAATAAATTGGGATAAAAGCGAATTAATGCCAGTACATTTAAATCATAACAGTACCATGCTGAATTCTGTTCCCTTTAAAATCGCTAAGGACAGGTTCATGTATCTAGGGGTGTATGTCACCAGGAAACCTGGCCTGCTACTTGAGGAAAATTTGAATTTAAAAATGAACCAGCTGAAGAAGAATATTGAATTCTGGAAGACCCTTCAGCTGTCACTTGTCGGGAGAATAAATGCCATTAAAATGGTAATTCTCCAACGCTTTTTATAGATTTTCCAATCAATGCCATCTTGCATTCCACAAGCATACTTCAGGAAATTGGACTCAGTGGTGATCCCTTTTCTTTGGCAAAATAAAGTGGCACGTATAAACAAAAAACACCTCTGTAAATTAAAACAAGGGGGAGGCTTTGGCTTACCAGACTTCAAATGTTTTTATTGGGCAGCACATCTTAATATTCTGGCTTTCTGGAGGAGCTCGAACCTCACAGAGGATACAACCAATCCACCCCCTGCCTGGCTTTCTTTAGAGCAAGCAGAGTGTGAAGGGACCTCGCTTCTAGCCCTATTGAACAGCCCCATCAAAATTAACAAAGCACTGTACAAAGGTAATTTTATGATACACAACTCAATAAAGATTTGGAATCAAATTAAATCACATTTGAAGGCCCCAAATATGTACAGGGATACGCCAATCTGTAACAACCATGCTTTTAAGCCGTCTGCTGGAGACCCAGTGTTTGCTCGTTGGAGGGAGAAGGGAGTGGGGTCCCTGAGCGATCTGTACCGGGGGGGCACCTGATGTCATTTGAACAACTGAAAGCTAAGCATATTATCTGCAGGTCAGAAATTTTATAAAGCACCATGTATCAACGCTGTCAGAAATTCTACAACACCCTGCATCCTTGAAAGGATAGTTAAAATTACGCCAGGGAAAATAGGAGCAGTATCAAGCCTATATCAGACACTCTTCAGTCAGATAGAAACGAGTACAGAAAAACGAAGGTCCGAGTGGGAGTCTGAGCTGGGACTCCCCCTTTCTATAGAATACTGGGAAATGTGTCTTTTGAATGTTCATCGTTGCTCAATAAATGCTAGGCATAAACTAATTCAGTTTAAAATTATACATAGATTACATTACTCAAAGCTAAAAGTTAACATTATGTATCCTAATGTATCAGCAGTGTGTAACAAATGCAAGAATCAGGTTGGAACACTTACTCATCAACTTTGGACGTGTCCCAGTCTTCACTCATTCTGGTCTTCAATATTTGATTTTTACTCAAAGGCATTTAAAAGGTTGTGTGAACCCTGCCCCTTGGTGGCCATTCTGGGGTCAGCGGGTGACTCGACTCAGTACTCTAACAATACAAAGTCTGTACAACAGTCTCTATGTTTTGGTGCCATTTTGGCTAAAAGACTTATCCTAAGACACTGGAAGTCAGATAATGTACCTTCAATTGAAATGTGGATGAGGGAGCTCAGTGAGACCCTATGTATGGAGAAACTTATATATAAAAATGCAGGCAGACAGGGAATTTTTGATAAAGTATGGGAGCCTGTATTAAAATACCTGAAGGACTTGAGAGAGGTTAATGTTACAGTATGAATGATTCCAGCTCTGTGATGATACTGACTGTAAGCAGGTCCTTTTCTCTGCCATATGGTATGGAATTTTTTCTGTTGCTGTTGTTTTGCCATAGTACCCAAGCTGTGTAGTAATCCGCCATATTGTCAAAACCAATCTATTTATGTTTGGTGATGATGCTGTGTTATTGTTTGTTTTTGTTTGTTTTTTTGCATTTTACATTTTTCTTTTTTGTATATCACAAAAAATATATAAAACTATGATTGCTTTGTGAGAGACATGTATTCTATCCAATGTGCATTTGGCAATAAAAAGAATATTAGAAACTATATATATATATATATATGCATTAGGCTAATAGGCTTGTAGGCTAACACCAACTTGTCTTTCAGTGGGGTGGTTTTGTAAGCTCAAGCTGGTATAGTTTATGATTAATTGAATGTTGATTGTACCGCTTCTTGCGCTCTTCCAAATCAACACCTAAACCCTTAAGGATCATGATGGACAAACTAAGCCTCTAATGCCTGCTTCCTTTTCTCTGTAAGCTTCTCATATCCTCCTTTACTCTGACATTTCCATGTAATTTCACCTGGCAAAATATAGATAGATAAAAAAACAGGTTTTAACTCAAACCAACCATAATAATGATGTACGACCAGGGAACGTGGTATAGCTGCTAGCATGTGAGGCTTTTAACATGCTTATATGATGATAATTATCAATAAAGTGTTAGAGACTTACCATGAAAAGGTAAGATGAGCCTGTGTAAGTGCAAGCGTCTGACCTGCTCAACAATGTGGTGGCCCACCTGGAGTTGCCCCAGTGTGCCAAATGGCCAGTCCACCACTGCACCTGTTCAAATATCAGGACATCGCCTGACACCTTGCTCTTCAGACTGAAGGAAATGTCTTCAAGGAAAATGAGTTTCCATGGATTTCATGGAGTTTTCAGGATGCAGACATAGTCAGGTACCGTGACAGCGCTGCGCCTGACAACTGCTGTCATTGCATGTTAAAAACTGTGATGAAGATGTACGGATGATTATATTGTGTTTGATTATAACCATTTTAAATGCTGGCAGCCTGGAAATCAGTGATGGCGGTCGCCTCCAAAATTAATATGCAGAAAAACCCTGCATATATATTAGGGGTGAGAAAAATAATCGATTCTTATATTAATCGCGATTCGGATGTGGATGATTCTGAATCGATTCACAAATGTCAAAAATCGATTTTCTACATGTTAATTGACAACGTAATGTTGACTGAACGCAAGAGGCGGAACTCAGAAGTGCGGAACTGCAGCGCCCGGACAGTTGACGGCGTGCACTCAACAAAAGCTGATTCAACAAGCTGGATGTTTGTTAGCAAATGTAACCTTCCAGTTGACTTGCCACATTTCTTTCATTTGTTTTATTAATTAAATATATTGGAAGTAAATTAAGTATGGATCGTTACAAATACTTTGCTTTAAAAGTACCAAGTAGTCACACAGTGAGAAAAAAGTAGAAAGTGATTAGCAAACTCAGATTGAATGTATATATTTTTTTTAAATCGTGCATGGAAATGTACATAAAAAACTTGCTGCATCGAGATGCATCGAGAATCGATTTTGAATCGAATCGTTGACCTCGGAATCGGAATCGAATCGAATTGTGAGGTGCCAAGAGATTCCCACCCCTAATATATATAGAGGAGCCAAAGCCAGCTGTCAAAGAGGCTGGTGAGAGCAGAGCACTGTCAGATAGAGTGTTACTGTTGTCATCATTACTCATTTACAAGAAAGCAGTGATGCCTACACCAGTTCACACCGAGAACAATAATATTGTTGGCGCTATCTTGGCGCAATTGACTTTGTACACTGGCGCTTGTGTAATTCCTATTTTGCACTCGGCGCACATTGGAGTTTTCCCTCCACAGACGCGCGTCCTTAAATTAGGGAATGACTTTGCGCTCCTGGGGGCGGTTCAGCGAAAAGAGGAGGCGTGTTCCGGCTCAAACGTTCACTGGTGCTATTTTACTGTTTCAGAAAACACTTGCGCAACAGACCAGAAAAAACCTAGTCTAAAGTCAGTGGCGCTTATTCAGATGCTATTTTAAGGGCGCATGCTTGGCCATAATGTAGCGTGTGCTCAACATGCACTACACTTTGCTTTTCTCATCTACAAGGAAGCAGTTCCCGTTTTTGCAAACCATACAAAAAAAATTTAAAAGATTTAAACAGAAGAACTAATTCTTTTTCCCTCTGATATGCGTCGCGACCGCCGTAGCCATGAGGGTCCAGGAGTGGCAAAGCGCGATGTGCTCCTAGTGGAGCAGGTGGACGGAGATGGAGTTGAGGGAGGAGGAGGAAGGGAGACTTGGAGACTTTTGGCGATGTTTGGAGACTTGAGGCGATGCGCCTGAGAGGCAGCAGCAAAATCACCCCCCGGTCAAGACGGGCATTAATACCTTGCCGCATCCCGGACAGTGCGTTCCGGTCTGACAATGCTGCCACGGCGTGTAGTGGGTCTGGATCCTCTGCACCTTGGTGTTTGCGCTGCCCCGTTATCAGCTGGCCGTTGCGCACTGCTCGGCCCGTGCACACTGCTCCCGGAAAAAATTATGGCAATTTCCTCCCACGCCTGTTTAACCAAAGCTAGTTTGGATGGATTTCTCCCATCCCCATACAAGACCACATCTCGGTCTTTTACAGCCTCGACGAGAACGTTGGTCTCCTCGGCTGTGAACCGCTCCTGGCGTGCGCCTGGCAAATTCGCCATTATACCGTAAATTACCAAATAGTAGCCGGGGCGTTTATTTGTTTCAATCACCTAACAGACCAGGCGGCAATTTGGGACCAGGCGGCAATTTGGGACAGGCGTTTAATTCCTTCCTTACAAAAATCTTGCTCAGAAAAACTAGGAAAATATGGTCATTTACTCAAATTCTTTGATTAAATCAGTTAGACTACAACATTAAAATTTTTTCAAAGTATGATTACAGCACTGTAGTTAAACTTTTTTTTCTCCTTTTGTCAACACAACACTCTCATGCAGTGACCAAAAACCAGTAAAAGATTGCTGAATGAGGAAGGTAGACAATATAAGGCCAAATACTGAACAACAGTGACCTGTATATCAGGAACTTGTTTAGTGAAACACCGAAAAAATAACATGTACATGAATATAAAAAACATGAAGGAAAGCAACCTGAGTAAGACAACACGACAGCTGTTAGACCAAGTCCATATCGATCCTCTCACTCATCCTCCTCATCACTATCCACCTCCTCCTCATCCTCATCCTCATCATCATCATCATCATCATCCTCAACTACCAGTTCATTTTCAAACTCACTACCCTCATCTTCCTCTTGCTGCTCAGCTTCTCCATTATCCTCCTGCTCTCCTTGTCTGGCCTGAGCCAACATCTCTCTCCCTGCTGCACATGGCTCCCCTTCTTTGAAACAGTGGATCAAATGGTCCTCACTGTCAGGCCACACACCTTAAATCACAATATCCCAAAAACGTATATTAAAATAAATATATCACATACTGTTATACTCTCTCTCTCTTTCTGTCTCTCTGTCGCTCACATACACACACAGACACTCTCTCTCTTTTTCCACACACAAACAGACAAACTCACACACACATTCACCTTGAAGGATTTTTTCACCAGCTCCGTATCCAACTCCTCCCAAGCTTTAAGCACCCAGGCGACAAGTAGGCGACGAGCTGGGGCTCTCATGTTTCCTCCAGCGGTGTAGGTTTTGTCCACGTCACCGGCCATCCAGCTGTCATATGACTGGTGCAGACTGGCTTTGAACGGCTGATTCCAAACAACGTCAGGTGCCTGAATGTATTTTGTACATCCTCCAGGTATCACAGCCGTCGTTATCTTGTTGCCCCGCTTGAGCTCTTGTTTAGTGGCCTGGCTAATGTGGCATCGATATGAATCCCAGACGAGGAGATGAGGGCCAAAGCTGAATATCCCCACAACTTTCTGCAGCCAATCTGCAGTCACGTTGTCGTTCATCCAGCCATTTTTAGAGGAGGCTACCACCACTCCATCGATGCTTTGCATCGCCTTTACTTCCCTGACACCTCCTTTGAAAACCACGAAAGGTTTCAGTTTGGTCCCGTCCGCTTTCGCCGCCAGAACCACAGTCAAGTGGCTCTTCTCGTGGCCTGTAGTTTTCAAAGGGACACTGCGGGCCCCGCGTGTCTCCACAGTAGTGGACCCGTCCATGTCGAACCACACCGCCGTTTCATCCATTGCTATGATGTCTCTGTCCGGTATCTTCTTTGTTTTAATCATCCGAGAGGAAAATGTCACAAAATTTTACAAGCTTCTCTATGAACTCCCTGGCATCCTTCTGGGCAATAGTTGTACGTCTTCTGGAGGTGAAGTTGTTGCGGCGGAGGAAACGGTTCAGCCAACCAACAGTCGCGGCAAACTCCCCACCTCTGCTATCACTCACGGTGGCGTACATGTCTTTCGCCTTCGCCCTGATCATTTTTCGGGACACTCTCTCCTGACGTGCCCGTTTGCTGATTACCCAGTCCCGCATATTTAACTCAAGCTCCTTGCTCACCTTCTTCCTCCCTCCACCAGGCAGCCTGGACCTTTTGCTGTCCTCCTCGGATAGACGCTGCAGCTCCGTTTTATTTTTCCGCCAGTCCCTCACTCTCTTGGTGTCGACGGAGAAATGTCTTGCTGCTGCTTCTCCCGAGTTTTCTTCAGCATATTTTATGACTGAAAGTTTGAATTTCAAGTCGTATTTCTTATTTATTTTCTGTGCTGGAGCCATGGCGAACATCAACGTGATGACTGACTGAAAGCAAGCACAACACTTGAAAAAGGCGAAGAAGAAAAACGCGCCGTGTCAGTGGTCACGCCTTCTTCCTTGATGTTTTTTAAAATAACTTAGACCCGCGTTTATTTGGAACCAGCGGTTATTTACCAAAATATACACCTGTACCCAGCGTTTAAAGGGGACCCTGCCGTCAATTGAAACTCGGCTTTTATATGGTAATATACGGTAATAGCAATCCGCCATGGAACAAGCGCGCCTGCTCTTAAAGGGAATGTGAGATGACGCTCTGATTGGTTTATTGCACGTTACGCCCAAACCACACCTATGACTAATGTAGCTACTTAAGACCAACCCATTTGAGATTTGCGCCGGGCGCAAGAATCATTTATCCTGCCAGCATAATAGCAGCAGCGCCTGAGATCCGCCCACAAAGCTACTTGCGCGTTGCATTTGACACTTGTGTTTCAGATCGTTAAGATAGAGCCCTGTGTCTTTCTGGAGAACTGACCACAGGTCAGTGGGAGGTTTCAGGAGATCATGCACCTCAGAGCTGAGCCATGCTAGTGGCTGCTAGTGGCTGAGTGATCATTCCAGCTTAGCTGAAATCTATCTTGATGAGATAAGCCTGTTCCCCTAATCTCTGTTGCTGAGTCCCTTCATTTGAATACTGCAGCAGACATGTGCTTGTGTCTCACTGCATAGCAGCAGCTGTGACATCATCGGTTTCTACTTAGATGTTTTGAAGCTTAGGTTTGAATTTAGATTTTGCTTTTTCCATTGGACGTCTTTGGATGCATACCTTATTACCACACAGCTGTCCGCTCACAGCAACTGATAGTTGTTTAGAGTTCCAAAAGATTGTTATGCATCAAGTCCTCAGTTTTGAGGCTGGGAAGGTGTGAGGGTGAACAGTTTGATGATCCAACAAGCACTTTGTTTAAAGCCTTAAAGTTTGAGCTACACTTGAACTCCTCCATTTTAAAACAACAACGGAAATAATGTCTTTATAGCCTGGCAACTCCTGAAAGCAGGGTAAAAAGTCACATCTGCGACTCTCACCTCTCGCCTATGAAAAAATATAGAATATTGTTTCTGCTAACTGGCCAGCATTTCTCGTATCTTATCTTAAAGGGACAGTGTGTAATATATCGAGTATTTAGCACCATCTAGCTGTGAGGCTACATTGCAACACTATTTTGCTCACCCCTCCCATCCTGAAGACGTTCCAGAAGCTACGGTGGCCCTGACGGACAAAAAACTCATTTTCAAAATATGAACTCTTTCCCAACAGCGTCGAGTATTTCTACTGATTCAAGTCATGAGGTAAAGATGTAGTGAGTTAGATGTTAGTTAGTGACGAGCGCTTTCGCTGAGCTCCCTCTCACTTCCACAGTCAAGCTGGCTCTGAGCTAAATTGCATTTAGCCTTACTACGTAGTGCTTTGTGTCTCTCTCGGCAGTCCATAGTTTTTTTACACCCGAAAAAAACATGGCGGCCTCCATAGAGCTTACCCGTGCTATGTATATTCAGATAGGTAATTCTTCGCTCAAGAGGATATGTCAGATTGTTGGCAGAGGTAATTGTACAACAATGTGGACTTACTTATGAACGAAGACGTTGATTTGAGTTAATAAATTACTTAAATAGTTACACACTGTCCGTTTAAGTTATTTTAATTATTGGCATGATGCGCCTGATAGTGGCGTTTCAGGTTTAATTCTTCCAGCACAGAAATGTGCTATGAACACACCAAGCACGCTGATTCCCCATTTACCTCCATGAAAAAGATAAAAAAGTGATCCATTTGTCTTGGAAAATGCAACACTGTATCCACTTTTCTCCTTCTAGACAACAACCTTTGACACCAGTGTCTCCGTCCTGTAACATTCAACTAGCCTGACGTGTTGTTTTTTCATATGAAGCAAGTCACGGGATGAGTGGTTTCCAACACTCTTATTAGGAAGGAACTGCAGAGCCAAGTAATAATCCTTTGTAGATTCATACAACTCCTATACACATTAAAACTTGGTATGTTTCTGATTTAAAATATTGATAAGTGTATGGTTCTTAATAGCTTGCAGAGTTTTCAGCCAACCAGCTACTACATTTTCATAATATCTTCCCTATAAACATTGTCAACATGTCACCAATTCTTAATCATACATAAAACTGTGTGTCTCATAGACATTACTATAGAATATGATGATATATATGAGAGAACATGATGGTGTGTGAAAGCAAGAATGACAGTGCTGTTGTGAATCATTATGATTTATGGTCCACGCAACCTCTCATAGTTCTTGATTATCATATAATCACCTCCTTTCAACTGTGTCATTATGTTCCGGTCGTCCTGCTTGTAAGACATTCCATACAGTCAAAGTAAAAACACTGCAGGTAGTGTATTTTCCACACTACCTTGGCTAGGTTTACTGTGTGCAGTGATGTTGCTAGGTACGCGTCCTGCATCCCTGACGCATTAAAGGGATAGTTCGGGTTTTTTGAAGTGGGGTCATATAAAGTACATATCTTCAGTCGATCCGTTTCCTACCGTATTCACCGATCAGCGCAGCCTCAGTTTGGAGAAGTAGAGAGCCGCTCCAGACAGACGCTCAGCTTTCTACTGCAGTAAACGGGGTCTAGAGAAAAAGCGAAATAAACCACCTAAAACAAGGCTCACCTAAAAAAATCTATATCAGTTCAAGTGTACGTTGTATAGGTAAAATTCACACCGCTTTACATCGCTGTCAGACCGCGCTTTCTTTTGGCACTACATTTTCTCAACTGTAATACCTCCGTATCCCTACGCATGAGCGCTACTACGGAGGGATACGCAGAGTTAAGTTTCGTTTTTATCGAAAGTAAACCTCTCGTCCAGCAGCTGTGCCTCGCGCTGTGTTCCGCCGCTCACAGATCAGCAGTTGCCCAGTTACGCTAGTGCGTAGGGATACGGGGGTTCTGCGGTTGAGAAAATGTAGTGCCAAAAGAAAGCGCGGTCTGACAGCGATGTGAAGCGGTGTGAATTTTACCTAGACAACGTACACTTAAACTGATATAGATTTTTTAAGGTGAGCCTTGTTTTAGGTGGTTTATTTCACTTTTTCTCTGTCCCCGTTCACTGCAGTACAAAGCTGAGCGTCTGGCTGGAGCGGCTCTCTACTTCTCCAAACTGAGGCTGCGCTGATGGGCGATTACGGTAGGAAACAGATCGACCACAGATATGTACTTTATATGACCCCACTTCAAAAAATCCGAAGTATCACTTTAAAATCTGAAAGGACGCACTAAACTCACTATCCATGAGTCCCAGGGACGCACCTCATTTTCCCCATGAAAAAGGTCGGGACAGGTCGGTAAGGTAACGCTGAGTGGCCTTGATGCCTGTCAGTCATGATGAGTCACGTCTCTGTCACCTCTGTGTGCTGTGTCTGCAGCTGAGCACTGTGATGCATGTCTCTCTCCACGGACTGGGAGAGTTATCATACAGTAAAATACCAAATAATAGCCGGGGCGTTTTTTTGGGACCAGGTGGCAATTAGGGACAGCCGTTTAATTCCTTCCTCACAAAAATCTGGGATGAAAATGTCACAAACTTCTCCAGCTTCTCTGTGAATTCTCTGGCATCCTTCTGGGCAATATTTGTCTTCTGCAGGTGAAGTTGTTGCGGCGGAGGAAACGATTCAGCCAACCAGCACTCGCTGCAAACTCCTCATCTCTGCTGTCACTCACGGTGGTGTACATTTGTTTCTCCATCGCCCTGATCATTTTGCGGGACACTGTCTCGTGGCGTGCCCGTTTGCTGATAACTCATCCCCGCATGTTTATCTCATGCTCCTCGTTGGCCTTCTTCCTCCCTCCAGCAGGCAGCCTGGCCCTGTTGCTGTCCTCCTCGGACAGACGCTGAAGCTCAGGTTTATTTTTTTGCAACTCTCTCACGTTCTTGACTGCATCGACAGAGAAACGTGTAGGCGCAGCAAATAAATAAATACATAAATAAATAAAACAGCTGTCCATCGGCCCATTATTGATCGGCCCACCGTGAAAAATCCTGGTACTCCCGATGGCCAGTTCACCCCTGTAATAGTTCTCTCGAGTGGCTGTGTCTAAGCGTGTGTGTGTGTGTGTGCATGCGCGCGTGCGTGCACGCAGTGCGCATGAGCGTGCGCTTTTGTTTAAGGGCACAAAAAAATATTTGCACCGGGGCCTATCACCATGATGTTATGCTATTGATTGCAGCAGTATTTTCTGACATGAATATATCCGCTTATATATCATACCACCATCAAAGGAGTTTAACATTCAATAAAATTTAACAAATAGAATAATATAAGAAAGAAATACATTTTTTTAAGTAGGGAGTCGGGACCCATTGAATTTCCCAGGGACCCACTCAACTCACCACCTGTGGGTCCCGGGGACTCATTACATCGAAAACCTATCAACATCACTGTGTGTGTGAGTGTATTCAGTGCCTGTTGTGGCAACTTGTAGAGCCATGTCCCATCCACATGTACACCACTAACAGCCAGTCAGCAGGCACTTGAAGACTTTTGGTGTGTTTGCCAGCTGACTGCCCCCCTGTTGTTTTTGCTGTCCATCTGCTGAGTCTCAGATGGCAGATAATTAACAGCACACACCACCTGGTGAAACCTTGACTGTCACTTGTACTGACCACAATTGTGGAAGTGGAAACAGTGGATACCCCCTAAAAACCATAAGATTTTTAGCTGATCATACAAGTATCTTTCCCATTATTTTAATTTTAAAGTTTTTATTTGTAGAATCATTTAACAATCCTGGTGCCACCTGGGGCAGTCCATGTGTTGTTTTCAGTTGTTATTGGGGCTAGCTGGATTCATGCATTTCCAGATTTTAAAGGTACACTACATAGTTTTATAGAAGTAATTCTAATAAGAACTGAAAAATCCTCATTGATTTTGATGACTGAATAAACAAACAGAGGATAGCTCAATTTCTCACTTTTTTTACTTGTATTATTTTGCAGGACCCTTCTAAGTAGCCACCTTTCTAGTTTTAAACACTTTTCTAGGAAACTTATATTCCTCTGAGGCCAGCTTGTTTATTCGGTTATTGAAATACATTCATGAAAACTAAATTTCTGGGTTTGTTTTATTACTTTTATTGATATTATATTATGATAGGCATTTAAATTTATTTTTTCCAAAACCTTAAAAGCATAGTGGCTTGAAAATAGTTGAGTTGTAGTTTTGTGTACTTTGTATTTTGGGTATTTACTTTTATAAGAACAGTTCAACATAGTGGGAAAAGGGCTTATTTGCTTTGTGTCTGAAACTAATACTACAGTCGTGTGTGTGTGTGTGTGTGTGTGTGTGTGTGTGTGTGTGTGTGTGTGTGTGGAAACGTTCATGCCGTGATTGTTACATCACTGCTACTCTTGTGGTTGCGGCAGATAAAAATAATAAATTAGCTCTTTTGTCATGTTGCATATTTGTAATGGTTCATTAACAGGTGAAACTATCATATAAGCTTATTTACCAAAATGTTGACTATTGCTTAAGATTCACAACCTTTTTTTACCTAAGCAACAACAAAAACGGTGTGAACACCACCATTACCACCTCTGGTGGTAAAGATCTCCATTTGGCTAGCATTTAATTTGTTTTGTTATGACATGCATTTTTCAGGTGGCAGTGTTGGATTGCAATGGAGGGTGAGATTTTCTAAATGACCTTACTTGGCCCTTAGTGGGATAATTTGGTCAATCCAAGGCCGCCTCGTGTTTGTGTGTGATGCTTATGTTCACGGAGAGATGGAGAGACATGCTGCCTGACGTAGATAGATGGCTGTCTTACAGTACATTAGCCTGACAGAAGGAAGATCTCCCATCCTTTACCATGCTTAAACCAATTTTCCCAGCAAATGAAAGCACATGTGTTCATCGTTGTCTCTTGGAGTGCAGGTGCCAGTTGTATAAATTATAGAAAGCAACTGTTTCTCAGCTCAGCTGTCAGTGGAATGAATCTCAGTTGTCTCCTACATGGACACAGCTTTGCTGCAAATCTGAATCCAGTAAAAGATAATGAATCCAAGTCATTTAGAATGCTTTTTGTCAGATCTGTTTAGTCTCAGCTTTAAACATTTCTTAACTACAGGTATAATTCACTAAGAACGTTTCCATGCACACTTAAGTTGAGCTTTGGTCATAACTCTATAAGGCCATTAAATTGGTCTACTGCCATTGTCACAGTATATAGGCACCAGGGGAGAATCGATTTATTGACGGAAGTATGTATGACTACACCACGGTAGGTGGCGATGTGCACCGTTTCAGCTAGTTGCTACTGGACCCTCCTCCGGTTGACCTGTGACTTTTTGCTGCTGTGCATTTTGTATGCTTTACTTTTAGCACAGGTGAGATGAATGCTATCCCTTGTTTTCCCTGGCTTCCTGCTATGGATTTATACCATGGACAACTTCCAGGTCAATGCCTGGCGCAGTGGCGCAGGGACTGTGGTGCATGCGCAGAATGCTGAGGGAGGTCCGACTGAGGCGTGTACATGAAAGAGTAAAACAACTTCCCACGGTATTATTTGGGTGTGTTTGAGTGAGTCTGACTGAGACTGTCTGAGAAATTCTATTTAGTACGATTGCGGTAGGACGGACAGGTTTACATTAGCTTTAAAAGTCTGTTTTTAGTCAAACTAACACAGTAGCCCGACTTTTTCTGACATGTGTATCCTGCTCCCTTGTTCATGGCTCTCTGCTTATACTGAACAGCCTCAATGAGATTCAGTATGTGATTTGTTGGGTTTTGTGACAGTTTGGAACCAGATCTAAAATGGAAGTTTTAATTTGAATCCAACCATATACAGAGCAAAGGTTTCATTTATAACAAAACTTAACCTTTAATTTTAAGTGGCAGTGACATAATTAATATAGTGGCATGGAGATACCAGAAATTATCAGTGAACTGCGAACATGTATGCGCCTGAAGGGAGCCTTGAATTAAATAAAAACAAATTTTCTAAAATCTCTCCAGCTCATTTTCAAGACGTGTCGATGATGCCGAGGTGAGGGAACTGACTGGAGGCTGAACGTAAAGTACGTTGCATTCTCTGTCAGAAAGACAACAAATTTGTCTTCAAAATAAGAGCTTTACATTGCACCCCATTAGAGTTTAGAACTGGGTTCTTAGCGGGGGGCTTTTAATTTGAAAGTAGCGACCTTTCGTAGCTTGCCACTACTAGAGTGCCTTAAGAGAGACTTTGTAGGACTCTAGCCGGAGACGCTAGCATCTTCCGGACCTCAGCGGCTGTCTAGTTGCTCATCTTGACATCCGCAGATGAAGTGATGGACTGACTGCTGTGATCAGCTCTTTCTTGGTTTTAAAATTCCCCGGCTATGGGTCGCGCAACAGTGCAGGTCATTGACACCTCTGCCCAGCTCACGCAGTGGCCGAGATATCGACGTCTTGGATTTAGACAGCCTCCGATGTGTACCCTCCGAAGCGGTAAATTGGCGGACCAGAACAGACCTCCGATATACCGCCCTCTGTCTAAATCAGACCTAGCCGCAAAAAGTACAGCCGAATTGGCGGCTAGCTGCCCAGTATAAAAACGGCTATTAACTATGCAAACAAGGGCAGCCATGCACTGCAGGCACACTGTCGAACAGAAGTGCAAAAGAAGAAGGTGCAGGTCATAACATGAACACGTGTTGCCAGCACCTTTCTTCCAAGCAGAGAAACAGCAACTTTTTCAAAACCCATGTTGGTCTCGTCAAAACACACTCTTTGCAGCAGATTGCGCTATTAAAGTTGTGCTGTTGCGCATGTCATGAGAGAAGTTGTCAGTCTCATTTCAGGGTTTCCGCGGAGTCTTAAAAAGTCTTAACTCTTAAATTTGACAATCTCAATTTTAGGCCTTAAAAAGTCTTAAATACGTCCATATTTTGCATATAGGTCTTAAATTACATGTAGTCAGGTCTTAAATATGTACGTTCATTTACCGCTTCCGTCATTTTTTTTTTTTTGGAGGAAATGTGTTGGTGAGATTCACTGTCAGCTCCGTCTGTTCTTCTGTCTGAAGTATCCAGGAACGTACGTTTTATTTTGCCAACAACGCGGTCAGAATTTATCGCCGCACACTTCGCCAGTTCCGGAACGACTTCGACAGTGGAATCTGCCAGAGGACCCTCAAATTGGGCACACTCGGTGTGAAAGCGCTGGTGTCACACACAAAATCGTAAAAAAAACAGTTAGCTAGCGAAGTCGCGCTATCACACACTTCTGTATGCCTCTGTCACCTGTTCCCGGTACAATTTCATCTAGTTCTGCTCGACCTGAACTCAAGTGACATTCAAACCATCTTTGGCCCAACTCCGACGTTGAAAGCGGAGGTGCTTTCAATTTTGAACACCGTGTGTGTGTGTGTGTGTGTGTGCCAGGGATATTATAATTAACTAAAATTAAATTCCTAGATAAAAACTATACTTCAACTACTTAGATCACGTGTTATACTAATTAAAACTAAACTAAAATGAAAACACAAACTGAAAAACTAAATTAAAATAAAAACAAAAAAATGTAAAACTATAATAGCCCTGACACACACTCATCCACTCCATTCCTCATTGTTTGAGCTGCTCTGTGAATGGCAATGAATGTGTTTTGTTTGTTTTTTTAAAGTAATTCTGGGACCGCATTTTTCCTTACTTTTTTGTACTTCGTGTAGGTCTTAAATTTAGTTCAAAATGGTCTTAAAAAGGTCTTAAAAAGGTCTTAAATTTGACTTGTTCAAACCGGCAGAAACCCTGCATTTCTTATATAGCATAATGTGACCATGTATAGATAGATACTTTATCATACATTCATACTGTCTTGTAATTCTGCTTCTCAAAATGCATCAGATAATGCTTTTAAATATGAAATATTCAAAATTTTCTTCCGGGAGAGCATGTCCCCAGACCCCCCGAGAGGGGTCGTATCCTTCTCACATTTTTCACCCCTGACCCGTTTTCATGCCTGCATTCTCTATTCTCATTCTGGTGAGTTTATGGTCACAATTGCAGGTTTCAAGTCTTCTTCAATAAAACACAATGTTTATTTATTAAATGATGGTCCAATTTACAGTAAAATAGACAATGTGGCTACCTTCTGATTGACAGCACAGCTGTCCTCAGACAGATTCAATCAGGATGGAGGTGTATCCTCTCCTGCTCCACCCTCTTGTCCAAATACGTTTTTAAAAAATCAAGATGGCAATGGCCATAATGCCAAACTTGAGGCTTCAAAACAGAAGTTCTCAAACCAATGTGGAGATGTCACAGTGGTTTATACCTTGCAAGAACCTCAGTTTCCCCTGTGGAATTAATTTCCTAAACTGTCAGCACAAAAGAGAAACCTGCACAAAAAGAGAAAGTGGAGGTAATTTAGTCAGTCCTGACTGTCTGCCCTTTGAAACACCTAACTACTCCTTATCCCAGGCAGTTTTCAATTTGGGAATTTGCCCACCTTGATAAAAAATTATGAAGTGATTAAAATTGCTGTGTTCGTGTGTATGCTCGTAGGAGTTTGTGTTTTTGTGTGCGTGTGACACACTGAGCTAGAGGTGTGGGGTGCAGCCAGGCTTATCGATGATCAATGAGCTGATCAATAAGATTATGATTCATAAATCCCATTTGATAGCATGGAGTCGAGGATGTGCTGATTCAGGGGCTGGAGGAGAGCTGGGTCAAGGACAGTGGATAATGAACATTGTCCCCTGGGCTGTTCTCCAAACAGCAGATTAGGTAGGGATTGTTGATATGGTGCTTATTCAGTCAAAACTGCGAATATTTCCGCTTAACAGTGTGAAACGTTTTGAACCTGTGGCCAAGTGGCTGTTGGCTAGTACTTAAACTGTGTGTGTCATATTGGTTTTGTCAGCAGAATACAGCAGAAAAGAACGTATTCTCTGACTACTCCAATGACTGCCAATTTGTAGTGGAGTTTCCTGAAGTAAAAAGAACTCCAGGATCTTCCAAGCTTTGAGAAGATACATTTGTTTTAGCCTGCTCTTGGAAATCATTTTGTTCACATCCAGATTTATCTCTTGCACTTGCAAAAATTAGGCACACCCAATATTCAATCTGAATTATATAAATGTTTGTAAGCAGAAATAAAGTTGCAAATGTTTTCCTTTATCTAAATAACATGAAGAAAAAATTGCAATAAACTAAGTTGTTTCTAAAATAAACTGTTAAATTTCAATTAAAAGAGTCAGTCGCACTTGACAGTTCGATTTTCCAGCTTTTGGTATTTTAGTCAGTGTTTGCCTCTTTGTGAGATGGAATTTACTGTTCATTGTATTAACTTTTATACTTAAATGTGGGCTGTGGGACAATAGACCATGTCATTAATCAGGGGAAGATTAGCATGACGTATCATAATTTGCAATCTAAGGCTTTTGCAAGCATTGTTCATCACGTGTCAGTGGGCATTCTTAAACTACCACACAGCAGCTTAGAATGATTTGATGATATGTGCTCTTTTGTTCATAGATTAATCTCCATATTTTACAAGCCTTGAGTCTCAAGTTTCATATGGCTGTAATCAGTCAGTATAAGAGTTCCTTCATTTGCTGTACACTGTCTGGCTTGCTTATAACACTGCATAACTATATTTGAGTTATTCACAGCATACTGTGTCATTAGTGTCATGGCAACCTGAATGCAAGATGACGCTGGCATGAATATCACCGCTTCTCAGTCCAAGTTTTGCAGTTTTTGCTAAGTTTTGCAAATAACTGCTTAAAAGTAGTTTTGCTATGTCAATGGCATGACATCCATATTTTTGTGTCTGAGTCCATTACTTTTAAAAAACATAATTTCATCTATTCATGACATCAATCACTTTATTCTATAAAACCTGTTTATTTTCATACATTTTTCAGTTAATTCAAATAATTAGATTATTTTATGTTTTGGCGACTCAAACCTCTAAGATGTCAGGTGGTGCAACTGTCCGAGCAAGTCAGCAGACTAAGCAAACTATTAAAAATGTTATTTTAATAATGATAAATTCAAAATCAAGTACTCTGGCAGTATTTTATGTTATGTTGTTTTGTACGTATGTTGTCTTTTGGATGATGTTTTTTTTCTAATATCAATAGTTTTAAAGCTGTTAAAATAACTGCTACATTTTTGTCCAGCAATTTACATTTCCTAAGTGTCAGGGTGGTGCAACTATAAACATTGGACTTTTATTTTGAAGTGAAGAGACAATAGCTGTAAACAGGATGTTGCATCAGCCAGAGGACCCCAAGTGCCCCTTGGGACAAAGCTAAAAGGTTTGTAGATCTCTTTCAAATACTGATAAAAATAGCTATTTTCCACTCATATGTAGGCTGGTACGCTTCCCATGTCAGGTGGTACAACCAATGTAAAACTAGAAAAATGTTATTTTATCATAAAACGCTTTTTTTTTTAAAAAAAAGTGGTCTGTTTGAACTTCATGACAAGGGTAGAGGCTAATGCTAGCATCCAAACAGAAGCCTGTTTAATTTGAGATTAGTTGCAATAGTCAGGTGCCGCAACTAGTTAGTCAGGTGGCAGAACTGCAAGGAATGTCTCTATATAATGCTGTTCAAAGCTCTAAGATTATCCATGACGCTTCATTACACATGTTTACTAGTTTTAAATTTAAAGATATTACACACTTTAAAACATTTTACATGATAATTTGTACATTTTAGATGCCACTATCAACTGAAGAAAAATCAGCACGACACAGGGTGCGCATTAACAATGATCCAGCTGCAAGGGAAGCATATCTTGCAAAAAGAAAAGAGAGGTCATACATCTAGACACAACACAACAGTTAATTTTACAGTTATTATTATTATATTAGAACTTTCAGATTCTTAAATGTGAATTTATCAGATTATTAGTTCTTGTGTTCTATAGTTATCAGAGGAGGAAGAGAGAGGGAAAAATTGTGAAGTCCCCCATCAGCCAACTAAACAAGAAAAAGAAAAAATGAGACAACAGTGGAGGCAAGATCAGAAGAAGCACAGGGAAAGGGCCATGGAGGAAATCTTGAATTTCACACCTGAGTCCGCTTCACACTCGGCTGCAAACCGCCCCAGGACATGCTGGAGGTCCTGGCTCGAAGGAGCCAACAAGACCACATCATCCGTGAAAAGCAGAGATGAAATCCAGTGGCTCCCGAACCAGCAGAAGAGACCATGACATGGCATCAGTGGATCAGAAAATCTGTGTCAGAGGGGCCAAAAACATACATGAATTTTGTCAAAGAAACACAAACTGGAACCTGTGCTGAACTGTTGAACATTTTCAATCAGAACCTCGACAGCCTAGCCAAACACCACTACAACTGGTTGCAACAAGCCACCAAGATTGCAGGGCTTTAAAAGAAAGAAAGCCCAAGAGAAGATGAAATTGTCCTCCATGTGGACTTTTCAGAGAATTTCTCCTGCAAACTCAATAGTGAGGTGCAGGCTATTCATTTTGGAGGGAGTTGGAAGCAGGCCACAGTCCACACGTGTGGCTTATACAGCAGCAAGCTCACAGTCCTGTGCAACCATCTCTGCATTCCTTCGGCATGATGAGAGAGCTGTGTGGGCCCACTTGGAGCCAGTGCTGAGGGATGTGATGAAGAATTGCGATCCAACTCCTACAATTCTACATGTAATGAGTAATGGTCCAGTCACCCAATACCGCAATAAAAATAATTTTTATTTGCTCTCAGGCTTCCGGCAGCTGACATGGAACTCCTCAGAGAAGTCCCATGGAAAAGGCGCCCCCAATGGAGTTGGCGGTGCAGTGAAGCGCACTGCTGACTCTGCTGTCCAAAGGGGTGAAGATGTCCAGATCCCAGAAGACTTTTACAACCTCCTAACAGAGAGGAAATCTGATGTCAAATTCTTCTGGGTGACTGAGGAGGACATCAGAAGATTTGATGAAGCGGTCCCTGAGGTTGTGCCTCCTGTAAAGGGAACTTTGGCGATGCACCAAGTAATCTCCACTTAACCAGGGAAAGTCATGCAACCTCCAAACAGCCAGTGCCCAGGCCAGTGCTCAGGCCAATGCCCATGAGAGCGCCCATAAGAGCAGTGATCTAAATGGAAAATTTATCATGGTGAATTACAAAGGTCAGCCATTTGTGGGGCAGGTCCTTCAAGTAGTTGGGGAAGAGATTGAGGTGAGCTGCATGAAACAACTGGGAGGAAAAAATGCTCACTTGGCCCCATCGTGCTGACATCATGTTTTTCTATGCAGCTGAAGTGCTCAAAGTGATGGCAGAGCCAGAGCCTCTCAATTCACGGCACACACGGCTAATGCATTCAGACTGGGAATACTTTAATTCACAAATCTGAGATATTGTCTACCAATGTTGACCCAACATTTGAAAATGTTTCAATGTTGCTAAAAGAAAAATATTTAATTATTGTAAAAAAAAAAACTAAAAAAAAACAAAACACAATGATAAAATAATAATTAGGGCTGTCAGGCGATTAAAAGGGATTACAGGATTTGTAATTAATTAATCTAATTAATCGCATTTTAATCTCATAACTGCTAAAGGTACCCAAATAAAGAATTCGAATTCTAGGACATTACAAAATTGTATTGCATGATTAATCAATTGAATACACTAAGAAGAGAAGAACTTGACATTCAAAGGCCCGAGCAACGATGTGCTGGCCTCTTACATTTCAATAACTTATATATATGATATTTGTCTGATATCAGAGGTGCAGTATTGTGGAGGGCGTGTCTATCTGATGGTCTGTTAACTGCACAGATCCCTCACTCAGCTAAATACAGAGAAATGTCCCACAAAACAACGTTACAGAACCAAACTAAGGTAACGTAGTAACTGTAACTGTCTTTGGCAGCAAGTTAAAAATACCACAGCTGTACGTGGAGAAGCGTCCTTCCTCACCGAGTGTTTCTGATGAAAAAAAATCTCCGCGACGGTCAACCCTCCGGGCCGAGACTTCGGAAGACCGTCTCCGTCGGTTTTGATTGACAGGGGAGACACCGGGGAAACCCCTTGAAAACACACACACGTCATCATCATGATGACTACCGTCACGTCTCTTTAGGAGCCACAGCGCCGGCTTTCTGTGTGAATTACGCAGCGGTTCGTCTTTACAGCAATGTTTCTCTCTGTGTGAATGAACAAAGGTGGAGAATTGGCGAACAACCGCTGCGGTGTTACTGTGGTTACAGCTCATAGGGCTGATCTGGACTGGAAGTTGTGTCGCGATTCTGCCTTCTCACAGCGCGAGACAGGCTCGTGGATCTGAGTGTCGCCATTTGAGCTTCGATACTTGTATCATTACAGCCCTACTGGCGACGCAGGTGGGAAGTGATGAACACGTCCGGACAAGTTCCTCTGTGCTAGTCCTACAGTGACGTGCTTAACTTAAAATATATATTCTTAATGTATCTATATTTTCATAAATATTTGGTTGCGCCATTTTTTGTCGTGAAGTTAAAAATACTGTTAAAAAATGAGCTAACACAGTTAGAAAAGTTATTCAATAAATGAGACTTGTTCAAGCACATTGTTCTGGACTCAAAATATGCATTACATCTATATTGAAAATACTTTTTAAAAATACCTTTTTAGAAGCTTTATTTGTAATTGACAGAATACTCAAAAGAAAAAAAATCTGTTGAATAAAGAAAGCCAAGTTGTCTCTACAAGCTCTGAGACTGTGCTACAAACTTTGAAGGCTGCACACCTGAACAATCGCAAAACAGTTGGCTCTGTGGACTCACCTTCTCCGCTGATCAGCTGTTAGCCCCGCCGATCAGCTGTTAACCTAGCAATGCTAACTTTCAAGCAATATTATCAATATTTTGTGGGCTATCCAACAGTACTCCATAGGTCCTCCCTCCACCACAACCTCATGATTATTCACCGCTTGGCTCCTTTATCGCTCTCCACTGCTACTGTGGTCTCCCCTGGCTCACGGCGATGTTGGATGGTCGCTGCTCTGCCGCTGCTGGCATGGACTTCATATACTCAGTGTAGGAGCTCCTGGACCTCTGCTGTCACTTCACTCCAAACTCCATCGCTGAGATTAAACCTCTTTGTCTCCCACGTCACCACCACTATATGCACAGGGCCTCCAGACAAAAGTTTGTATATGGGCAATGGTATTCCCTGCAGTGCTGACTGTGGTGCTGCTATTCCCTCCGTGCTGACTGACAGGCACTCCATCACACCTGCACAACATCATCAAAACCAACCACAGGTGCGCACATTGAGCAATCTGAGAACCATGGCTTGTGGTGCTGTTTCCTCCACATCCCCTGCATCAGCATCTGTGAACAACACTGCAGCTCTCATCAAAGCACTACTCATCCATGACATCATCACAGACGGGAAAATTTACTTTCTTTGCCTAATTGAGACATGGCAGCATCAACAGGACTGTTTCATTCTAAATCAAGCCACTCTCCCCAGGCTATGTTTGTATACAGAGGCCCCGCTCCAAGGGTCATGGTGGTGGGCTGGCAGTTACACATCAAGCCGACATCATGGTTAAACAACTTCCAGTGCTGAATGTCACCTCATTTGAGTGTGCAGCCTTCACCCTGGCTGGGCATACACAGCTACAGGTTGTCCTCATCTACCGCCCTCCAGAAGCCTCCATCACCTTCCTGTCTGAGCTGTCTGAGCTACTCACCTCCATCTGCTCCATGTCTGCATCTACACTCCTGCTTGGTGATTTCAACATCCATGTGGACTCCACCAGCAGCCCCTTTGCCTCTGAATTCCTGTCACTCTTGGACTGCGTCAACATCATGCACAGCATGTTAAGGGTCCCACCCATGTCAAAGGCCACACGTTGGATATGGTGTGCTCCACTGGCACAGCTCCCTCCCATCTACAGTGCCTGGACCTCGCTGTTTCTGACTACTACGACGTCCTTTTCACTGTTCCTGTCCCTGTGCCCAAGCAGCGCATAAATTGTAACATCACATACAGGAACATCAAGACAGTAAACACTCTATCCCTGACCAACATCCTGGAAACCCAACTGGCATTATAGTCACCAGCCCATCACTGGATGGGCTGGTGACTATAATGCTGCTGTCTCCTATGGTCTTGACTCCCTTGCCCCTCTTATAAAACCCGAACTGTCTCCTTTACACATTCTGCCCCCTGGTTCACCATTGAACTCCGTACCCTTACAACCACTGGTCGCCGCATGGAGAGGCTCTATAAAAGATCCGGCCTCACCGTCCACCATGAAGCCTACAAAGACCACATTAGGTCTTATAAAAAAGCTCTGTCCAAGGCCAAAACAGACTACTACACCACCCTCATTGGAGACCAGCAAAATAACCCCAGACTGTTATACTCCACCATTAACTGGCTCCTTAGCCCTTACGATGTCCCCCAGCTTTCTGGTGCCACTGACCTCTGCTTCAAGTTCCTTGACTTCTTCCAGGAAAAAAGTGGCTACCATTCACCAGCAACTCCTTGCACTTGCCACCACCCTACCATATGCACCTCTAACCCCTAATTTCCACTGGATACGTGTCCGCTGCGTTGCAGCTCCGATCCGGTTTTGCTCCGCCGTCCGCCAATCTCCACCGGTTGCGGTTTGAGTACGCCATGGCGCAGTACGGTAGACAGCTGGCGTCAGGAGGACGGGGAGTTCCCGCGTTAATCACATAATCACTCCCGACCACAGTTATAGGTCTGTGTTATTAAAAACGACTACACGGAGTGTTCCCGACCGAAGGATCAGCAGAAGAGCTTGTGTTTGTCTCTTTTTTGAGATTTGTGTGCTGGTGTCAACACGGAGTGTTTTATTTTTAAAAGAAACCGGATGTTGTTTGTTATTTCGACACTTGACTTCCTTTCTGCTAGTGCTAAATTCCGCTGAATTGTTGCGTCGTGCTCCGGCATCCGCCAGAAATAGAAGTCCTGCGTATCTGTGCCGGAGGGCTCCGGACTGCCGGAGCTGGGACGGAGCAGATACGCAGCGCAGCAGACCTGCTGGGGATTGACTCATAGACTAAAGCGAAACGTATCTGCTCTGCTGGGGTGGCGGAGACGCAACACAGCGGAGACGTATCCAGTAAAAATTGGGGGTAACACATATAACTGATCCTCCCACAGTTCAACTGCCCAAGTGCTCTCTCTCCTACTTCTCTCCTGTGGACTTTATTTCTGTTGCTAAGTTAGTCTCCCAGGCTCAAGCCTCCACCTGCTCTCTGGACCCCATGCCAACAACTCTGGTGAAATCTTCCCTGTTTGCCCTGTGCCCCCTCATGGTGGACATTATCATCTTGTCCCTAGAATCTGGCATGGCATCGTCTGTCTTTAAAATGACCTCAGTCACCCCCATCCTAAAGAAGCCAGGTTTGGACCCAGATGACTTATACAACTACCGGCCGATCTCCAACCTTCCTTTCCCAAGCAAAATCCTGGAAAGAGTAGTTGCCGCCCATGTCCAACCACTAGCTCTATGAATCACTTCATAGAGCTCATGGTTTCAGTACATGCCATAGCACAGACACGCCATAGCACAGAAACTGCCCTCATCAAGATCACCAACGACCTCCTCATCGCTGCCGATTCTGGCCACATCAGTATTCGGATCCTCCTGGACCTCTCTGCAGCCTTCAACACAATCTCCCACACCATCCTCCTCACACGCCTATCTGACTACCTTGGCCACACTGGCACAGCACTCTCCTGGTTCCAGTCCTATTTAACAAACAGGAAACAGTTTGTCACCATTGGAGACTCCAGTTCCACCCCAGCTCCAGTCAACCAAGGCGTGACTCAAGGCTCTGTGCTTGGACCCCTCCTCTTCACCATCGACATGCTCCCCCTTGGTCAGATAATTCACAAACACGGTCTCATCTTTCACTCCTATGCTGATGACACTAAATTATATCTCTGCACCAAACCATCCACCCAGCTACCCCTACAGTCACTCGCCAACAGAATGCACGATATAAAACTCTGGATGACATCAAATCTACTCAAAGTAAACACGAGAGCTTATGGTTGTGGCATCCAAGGCACTGCTCCAGAAGGTTGGAGATCTTCTCCTGGATGTGGACAGCTGCTCTATATCCCTATCCATTGAAGTCCGCAACCTGGCTGTCATCCTCGATTCCACACTATCCTTTCAATCACACATAAAATCCATCACAAAATCAGCTTTTTATTATCTCAAAAACATTTCCAGACTTTGGCCTTCCCTCTCCAAACCTGTGGCTGAGACCCTCATCCATGCTTTCATCACCTCCCGCCTGGACTACTGTAATGGATTCCTGTCCAGTATGTGCAGAACTCTGCTGCCAGGGTCCTAACCCGCACCAAGCCCTGGCCACACATCACCCCCACTCTCATCCGCCTTCACTGTCTCCCCGTTACGTCACACATCACTTACAAAAATTCTCCCCTTGACCTATAAATCTCTCTCTATTCCCTCGCATCCCAATATTTGTCTGACCTCCTTCACCCCTATACCCAGTCTCGGACGCTGTGCTCATCAGGCTCGCACCAGCTCTCCATCCCTCACACCAAACTTCAAACCCTTGGCGACAGAGCCTTCTGTGTGACAGCCCCCACTCTCTGGAATACAGGCTCCTCTGGAGACTTTCAAAAGAGACTTAAAAAACCATCCTTTTAATCAGGCCTATCAGCTCTGCGTCCAGCCCCATCAATCAACTTTTCTATTTCTTTTTTATCTTATTGTATATTTTTTTGTTTTTCCATTTATTCTTTGCTTAGTTATTGTTAAGTGTGCTTGGGTACACTGAAAGGCGCTATATATATTATTATTATTATTATTATTATTATTATCATTATTATTATTATTATTATTATTATTATTATTATTTTTATTACTCCTTTGTCTACTAGCAGACAGTATCAGCATTGATCAGGTTTCGGTATATGATCACTTTAAACAAGCGTATTGCATTTAAATATGAAAAAACACCCACTGAAAGCTTTCCTTTAACATTAACAACTGTATCATGCCTTGTATTGAGGTCCTATTTACCTACTGAGCCAGCAGATGGTTGCAGCATGACTTGGAATATTAGATTAGGGTGAGGGTTACCATTTTGCAAACACCTGTGGCAAGCCAACACTCATCTATTCAAAATATTCAGCCAACACTAACGTAATCAAGCAAGCTAATGCCATCTAGGTTATTTTTCTGAACTAAACATGTTTTCTAAGGTTGACAGAGATTTCAGCATGGAGGATTTCACCTGACTGCACTTGCACTAAACAAATATTCTCTGGTTTTCTCTGTGTTTATGTGGTGGCTGGTTTGTATTACAAACAACTAGAGGTGGTGGTTGTGATACAGTGGATTGCCACATTTACATGTCCCGGAAAACACATCATCTTCTTCAACGTCATCATCATCCCCTCTAGCCTAGCGAGCTAGCAGCTGTGCTTCTGGGATAGGCACCTACAGGCCAGTGTACAGATGTCAAACTGCCCCTCCACATCCACTGTGCTTGGATGCAGGAAATGTTACTTTGGCAAGGCAGGTTTTGCCATCAGGCAGGTCTTGGAGGGGCAGCCCACCATTCAGACACCCAACCCGTCTGCTCTCTATAGCCCAGAGACACTCTGGGAGTGCAGAACAGCTCTAGAGGAGTAGTATTTACCCAAAAAGATCAGCACCAAGATCGTTCAGGAGGGACTGTGTCAGTCAAAAACATAGACATACAGAGAAAACAACAGGTCACAATCCCCTGTATTGGTACCGCCACTGCTGGCTACTTGTTACACAGACCAACCGCAGCAAAACTACACATATGTACTGACTACTACACGTTACACCGTCTCAAGTCTCTGTGTGTGGCACCTTAAGTGCAACTCTAGTCCAAGTCGCAGACTTGAGTCAATTAGGGCCCGAGCAGGTCTCAACCTGCAACTTTTTCATCCCAAATGATCGCATTTTTCACTGCCTGAACATACCCCACGTGTTGCATATCTCCACATTGGTCCATCTGAATGACATGAGACCCAGGTGACTACTTCTCCATGAGCCACTAAGGCTCTGTGAAAAAATTATAAACTTTTTCGAACTCCTCCTAGGCTTTTTGACCGATTTGCAACAAAATTTGCAAGTAGCATCTGTGGGCAAAACTTATCAAAGCTTTCACCTACGTCACACCTGGTGGCGCGGTCCACTTTGATGCTTCGCCATAAAACCATCAACTCATTATAACTTCCACATACAATTTGCCATCTACTCCAAATTGCTCAAACATGTAGAGGGTCTTGCCCTGAATACATCTACATGGCACACCCTGACGGCAGCATGCCCCGACGCACGTGGACTGCAAGGTCCTGTTCATCGCTGCTTGCAGCTTTAATTCTCCTTGTCATTTGTGGTAGGGCCACCTTGAGCTCCCTCAATTGATCCCTATCCTTGGAAAGATTTGAAGCCTCAACCCTACTTAACTTCTTCTTGTCTAGCTTGTCCTGTGCCAGGCCATTTCTGGGCTTACGTGTTTTCAGTTGCCTGAAGGAGCCCAAGGAGAGTAGTTCCAATTGTTATCACTTGGTTACAACCACTCCACTGGCAGTCACTTATTCACAGGATATCAAGCTGGTATTTGGTCATCATGCTGAGAACTTTGCCTTATATGTTAATCTTAGTTTGGGCCCAAGTAGATGTTCATTTGCATCCTGGCATCCAGCTTTCATCAGGCACACAGTCTGCTGTGCTGCAGCCTGCCTTCAAAGCCCCTCCCCACAGAGGAGCCTGCTGTGCACGAGCAGGCTTGTAACCATCGTAACAGAGGACGCCAGATAACCAAGTTGGCACATACGAAATAACAACAACAACAACCTAAGCCCCGATTGTTCTCTTTCTGACCAATGCAACTAAATTACAGTGATGAGTGCCTCATGCAGATCACTGTAGATATCCCGAGTAACAAACAATATTCCTCACATCGCGGTAGACGGAGTTACCACATAATCATTACTCAGTGCAACACCATTCTGCCTTTCTGAAGCATGAGTAACGTTATTTCTCTAACCCAGTGGTTCTCAACCGGTGGGGCCCTAGCGGACACTCTCCCAGCAGGGCACGAGTAGGCTACAGGATGGAAGGAATTTTTATTTTTTTTTAAATCACGAAAATTCCCTCCATGTCAAAATGCAAGTGGTTGGACTATTATAACACACAAAAAAATCATCCTCCTGGCGACTTTTCTTTTTGTCAAAAGCGACTAGCGACAAATCTAGCAACTTTTACTGGTGTTACTGGAGACTTTTGTGGTGTTTGGAGACTCTGACTTGAAAGCATGTATGACTCTGCAGTTACTGTACTCAACGAGCTGCGGGTGCTGCCGTGAGCCCCTCCCCCGTCAAAAAGCACTAACAGGCCGTCAGCCTCTCAGTAGCCTCGCACAGCAGTCCCAGCCTGCAGTCAGAGCAGAGAGGAGACACACACGACTCCACGTCCAGACTGCAAATGAATTGTGCATGCACATGGCTGCCGCCGTTCCTGCCCTGGCTTACAGAGCGGGGTGTATGTAAATGTTTCTTCACTCGCTCTCACACAAAAATAAATCACTGCAATTGACTCACATAGCTCCATTCACTCGAGTCTAGTCTCTTGCCAAGTTCGCTTGTGCCAGCTCTCGCTAGTCTATCTGTTATCAATCTCGATATCGATTTACTTAGGCCTATACTTCAAAACCCAGACAGTCTTTTTAAAGACTAATCCCACAAACAGTCTTTGTAAAGATTATCCCCATCTCAGCCCTAGCCAGTAATTTTTTAACTGCTAGCTAGGCAGTGCACTTAGCTAACTTCCCCTCTCCTTTTTTCACCGTGTTGCAACACCCACGCGATTAAGACACACACACAATCACTCACTCACTCACTCACTGACAAAGGACTACAATCGCTAAGTCTTAAAATAAATCTGCATTGTCTGCCTGTTATTTTGTTCATTTTATTAAAGATCGTGTGTAACGCCCGCCAGGGTTTCCCCTACATGTAATTGACTGTGGCGCACCGCCACGGCAAAATAAAAGCCGCCACACCTTCAAAATTCAGGCATAAATAAATCCAGTGTTAGAGAAAGGAAATATTTTACCGTCGTCTTCCACTGCAGTCTTTGACGTTAACTAGCATGTTGGATATTTCGCTTGATAATTAGCTAGAGGATTAAAATGGTCACTTAGAGCAGAGTCCTGCACCGGTCACCGCATCCGGCCAATTTTCCGACACAACCTACATTCCGCACCCGAGCCGACTCGGTATAAATTGATACCGACACCCGAAGGAAAATTGGACGGACGCAATTTTTAAAAGTGAAAGTAAGACAGCGTAGAGGGAGTGAGTTCTGGGAGGGCGCAAGCACGCATGTATGAGCTCATATGAGATATAAATGCTTATCATTTGTGTCGCTAATAATGACTGATGATAAGTGATGCCTTGAAAATGGCAATCGTAAAACCCGACCCGTCTATCCAGGCGTCCGCATGTCCTGCATCTGTGTCCGACACAGGACATTATTTTTCACCCGTGCAGGACTCTGACTTAGATAACTCCTCTCTTGAAACAAATAATAAAAATAGCATTTCTTTACAATATTAGAGTTCTATGACATAAGTATAAATATTACAGTATGATGACCCAAACTGACCCCCCCCCCGCCACAGTCTCAGAAAATACTGGGGGAAACGCTGCCCGCCAATGTAATAATGCCCTCAAACGTAATAAAACCACAAACGTAATAAAAATCTGCAGCATTTAATGTAATAAACCCACAAATGTAATACATTTTCCACAAACGTAGTAGCCGCTGCCTACTACAAACGTAACACGTTGTAATAATGTAATAATTAACAATGTAATAATTATTACGTTTGCAGGGATTTATTACATTTGCAGGGACGTGACAATCTTTATTGTAATAACTCCCCACAAATGTAATAATACAATGAATAATGGTCGTTGTGGTGGTTTTGTGGCATATAAATATCTAGTTTAAACAGATTTAGTTCTTTGCATAAGCAAAATGCTTCTTGTTAATGAGGATCATCTCTCTCTCTTGCCGCTGTCCGGCCTGAATGTGTTCTCATCAAAATGAGTCGGAAGCAGCAGCAGCCTGTTCCTAGACGTGGGCTTACATGAAGAAAAATAATTTTAGGCTCTTTTGAGTTTTTATGTGTTTCAGAATTAATACAATCTCAGCTTTAATATATAGGCCCTAGTCAACATTCAAATGATAAGCTGTAGTTTAGAAATTAGTTTAGTAAAGTTAGGCGTTTCCCCCAAACACATGTTAATTGACAGACTGAATAGAGTTTATTGACAGAGGAGAGAGATTGTGGTTGACAGAGGGAGACAGCTAGCTTCAAAAAAAATAATTTCAGTGAGGAAAACATTGCCGGACATTTAAATTTAAATTCCCATTGGCAATACAAATCTGAAGAAATCTGGATGTATTGCTATCCTATCAGTCCATAGGCAAGAATCTAAAGGGTTATTAATTCCTTTTATTTCAAATTCGCTTTCTTGGCACAAAGCACCAAGAACCACGAAAAGAGTACCTAGCACAGTACCGTTACTATTATACATTTATCAATATTCATATAATCGCACATAGTAACCCATTGTATATTTACACAAGAATTTGATAGAGAAAAAATCAGAACATGAAAATTAATGATTAAAAGTAACTTATTTGATTATGAAACAATTTATTTTAATACTTAGTAATATATATTGAAAAATGATGATAATCGAAAAAGCTGGAAACGAGCCGCTCTAATTAAAAAAGAAAAAGATCTGTTGCGATCACTCGTCACAGTCAGATCTCTGAGTGCTCTCCTCGCACAGTTACCACACACGGGCTTGTGGCATTTCAAGTGTCCGACGTCTGGTTCCGCTTGTAGCTGTTTCGGACCAGCACTGCCTCCGTGTCCATGACCGTGTCTGCTGCTGCTGCGGTGGTTGCTCCGCTGCTGCCCACCTTGTGCCGACTGCCGCAGCCCCTTTCCCCTCCATGTATTCTGCCCTCAGCTCCTCTGCCAGCTGCTGCAGGACTTTCCTTCGATGAGGGCATTGATCCCAGCCAGGCCGAGGATGTTATAGAAGACCACCACTGGCCATCTTCCCGTACCGCCTTTGACAGTGTATGCCCTCGTCATCTGGTCCAGGTCCACGCTGTACTTGGTGTTGTAGTAGTAAATTAAAGATTCTGGTTTTCACTTCGCCCCACTAAAGGTGCCCACACCTGTGTGCACAGTGCTCAGGATGCAGACATTCTTCCTCGGCTACACCTCAGCTAGATAATAATTAACTCACAAGTAAATTCACAGGGAAGCACAACAAATGTAACAATGAAACCCCGTGAAATGATGTGTGGTCAATATGACCGCTTATGGCCGAAATAGGTAAAACAATGATTAGCCCCCGATACTAGTCTCTCAACATAGCCACACACGCACATATTGTTACATCATAGCCTAAACTTTATTGAAAACACAACTAATCCACATCCAAATTATTTCAAAACCAAATAAATATGGAGAGATTTCTATTGAGGACCAACAAGGCAACCGAAAAAAGCTTTGAAGGTAAGATGAAGCATACCTGCAGTTTGGGTTTACAGTCATGGCTGATCTTAGACTTCAGTGTGTCGTGTGTGCCGAAGTGCTGGCAAACGACACTATGAAGCCCTGCAAACTAAAAAGGCACCTCGAAACAAAGCATGCTGGCATTAAGGCTGAACCGGCTGAATATTTTAACAGAAAGCTTGATGGTCTCCATCAGCAACAGGCAACCATTTCAGTGCACAGCACTGTGTCTAAACAGTGTTTGGAGGCATTGTATGTAGTGGCCAAAAGAATAGGTAAACTGGGTAAACCGCATACAATTGCAGAGACTCTCATTTTGCCGGCCACGCAAATCAAATCAAATCAAATCAATTTTATTTATATAGCCCAAAATCACAATCACATTGCCTCAATGGGCTTTACAGTCCGTACAGTGAACAACATCCTCTGTCCTTAGACCCTCGATTCGAGTGAGGAAAAACTTCACATGTTGATGGAAAAAAAACCTTTTAACAGGGTAAAAAAAAAAAAAAAAAAAAA
>CAEMYA010000316.1:0-14595 GCA_903131615.1 Diplodus sargus | reverse complement strand
GCGGCCACATTATGCCGGTGGGACTCGCCTTCAGCAGGATGGAGAGGGTCGGCTGCGGCGGCCACATTATGCCGGTGGGATCCGCCGTCAGCAGGACGGAGAGGGTCGGCTGCGGCAGCGATGTGGAGGGGACATGGCGGTTTAGCTGACTGGTTGGCTGGTTAGCTAGCAATGATATCCAAGACTGGAGAGCGAGTGAGAGAACCTCTGAAGGTGACACGCTGAACGTATTTATACCACTTCCGCAGCAGGGCCGGGTTTATGCAAATCATGGCCGCGTTACGTAACGCGGCCATGATTTTAGACCCACCCATTAAATCCTGAACACAGAAATGTTTAAATGGGAGAATAAGAAGGTAAAATATCTAGGGATCAATATTAGTGAACACTTAAAGGAACTGTATGAGAACAACCACTGTGCGTTGATAACTAAGATAAGGCAAGATTTGAGAAGATGGAGATTAATGCCACATAGCCTCCTTAACAGAGTGGAAACTATTAAAATGATGGTTCTTCCGCAATTTTTATGTCTATTTCAAACATTGCCTATTGTACTACCAGAGAAATACTTTAAAAACTGTAACAGAATGATCTCAAATTGTATCTGGAACAACAAAAAGCAGAGAATTAAATTCAAAACTTTATGTAAACCAAAAGAGGAAGGTGGGTTAGGGCTCCAAAATTTACAGGGTTATTTCCTGGCTACACAACTCCTTCGCAATAATGAAATGGACAGAAAGGGAAACAGAAACCAAATGGATTAATATAGAAAAAGAAATGGCAAGAATATCCATTGGGACATTGCCCTTCATCGGAAGAACACAATGGAAAAACTATACAGGGCAGAATTACTGCATTGACAATACCTTGGCCAATTGGAAACGCGTTTGTAAAATTTTAAAAATGGATAATGAATGTGTATTAGTTAGAGAGATGGCAGAGGACCCAGACTTTATTCCTAACAGAACAGATAAAATCCTGGAAGGTTGGGCTAAAAAGGGACTGATAAAATATTCACAATTAATTACAAATCACACAATAAACTCTTACGATACTATATCTAGCAAATATGAATTAGAATCGAAACATTTCTTTAAGTATCTGCAGGTCAGAAGCTACATGAGTAGATCTTTAGAAGAGGGGACATCAGAGCATGAACTGATTAAATATATGATGCAAAATAGAAATTAAAAACAAAGGAAATTTGTCCAAAATGTATAAGATCCTGCAGAAGTACAATGAGGTAGAGAGTAACATAAAAGAGAAGTGGGAAAAAGATTTAAAAATCAACATAACAACAGAAGAGTGGAGAAGAACATTAGGTGAAAATTTCAGAATCTCACAATCAAAATACTGGAGGGAGTTTTCATGGAAAGTGAGTATGAGATTCTTTAGGACACCTGAGAAACTCAAGAAATGCTACCCTGGATTAGATAATGGATGTTGGCGAAGATAAGGAGAACAGGAGGCGAACTATATACATATGCTTTTTACATGCCGTGTATTAACAACATACTGGGAAGGAGTTAAGGAAATCCTAAAGTACATTTTTGAGCTTAAAGAGCCTTTGCAGGTACAACATTGGTGAGGTATTTATTTAAAAGGAAAGATAAGAGCAAAGGACATTTATTTCTTCAATATAATGAGAGTAACTGCTCTGAAGCAGGTGACCAAAGCATGGAAACAAACAAATACACCAAAATTAAGAGCATGGGTATTAACAACAGAACAAAGTTTAGAGATGGAAAGACTAACTCTTATAAATAGGGAACAAATACATATTTGGAATAAGTTATATTGTAAATAAAGGTTGATAAAAACAGTGGAAATATTTAATCAAATTAAGGAGATGAACTAAATGGTCCACACCCCAGCACAAACACGCACACGCAGATACATACATACATACATGCAATACCATCTTATTTTTCCGTTAGTTTAGTCTATTCTATTCTACTACTATTAGTTAGTCATGTTTTTTACTTATTTTCTGTTTGTTTGTTTAATTAATTTCCTTTCTTTGAGATTCTTATTTGGGAAATACTAGTACACCTTGTATATATGTTCATTTTCTTTATGGTCTGTTATCTACTTTGTAAATATATTATGTTTGTGAAAAAAAATAAATTTAAAAATAAAAGAAAAACAATTACCAAGCACTTACTAGCAGTTTTCACCTGAAGCTAATGTCTGCTGCCATTGGAGGTGGCACTTGCTTCTGGGAGAGGATTGTGCAGCAGAGTTGTGTGTTCTAATATCTTTGTAGATTACAGCGCACTTGTGATGCACTGCAGACATACTGCAGTTGTATTGTTTTTGTAATGTTTATGTACTGAGATAGGACACACAGATACTGATATTAAAAACATTCAGCATTTATATTATATTGTCAATTGTTGTAATCTGATTAATTAGAAAATTGAGGATGTGTGACATTGCGATGCCTCAAGATGCATCAGGAATTCGTCTGAGCTGTAATTAAACTGAATTACGAGGCCAGTGAAGGTTCACACCTCTTTCCTTGAGTAGTGGTCAAAGGAGTGGCTGTAAATACTCTTCATCCATGCCATATTATTGATGAAGAGTCGCAAACAAAGCTCCACTTATTCAGTGATAAACATTTTATTTCCTCTAAATTCTTCAAAAGAAAACTCTCCCATTAGTCAGTTATTTAAACATTAAGTCATATTGATAAAAGTTCATATGAAGCAGCCAAATCAGGATATGTTGGCACTGTGACTAGCAGTAACATAACTCGACTCCTGGAACAGTCAGAAGCTACGAAAGTATTGAGAGCTGAACACAGACGCTTTTACATGTTTCTTTTGGGCTCCCTGCACAGGAGTCTCGTAACAACACAAAAGACAATACCACACACATCGCTCTAGGGTTATAAATAACATTTTTGTCTATGTTTACATATTCCAGCCTATGTGATTGATTTTGGGGGAAACTTAAAGAGGCCAGATTTATAATATTACCAAGGGCAAGCATGAGCGACCAACATGTACAAGGACACACAGACCAATTTAAATTCCTTCAGCGTCATCATTCAGGTAATGCTGAGCTCTGGCTTTTCGCATTTTTTAGAATGACTTTTGCAGTCTTGCAGAGCTCATTCCTCTCTGAAATACACACACCTTCACCACACAATTCAAATAGTCAGCAGCTGGCAGGAGATCTGTTTGTGCATGTGTGCTATGTGATTCACTCATGTCAGGTCAGACAAGCAGCAGGCAGCCTGCTTCTGAATATTAATCTGTTCATCTCATGTGTTACAGCATGTGGACAGAGTTTACTTCTGTAGAAACACAAGTTTACACTCCATCATCTCTATTCATCAGTGATATGTGGCATTCTGCTCCCTGCTGCAGAGCTGCATGCTAATAGATGATGGGTGGGGGATGTTGTGAATCTGTAACAAAAGGCACAGAGGTGTCAGTGCAAACTGCACAATGTTGCTGTTGTGTCTTATATCATGACAACATAATTGTGCTAGAAAAATAAAACAAAGGGACCACAGCCAGCGCTTGAGGGTAATTTTTCATTCAACATTCAGGTATAAAAGAATATGCTAATATTGTATACTGCACTGACTGATATACAGTAATGGTGAATAAACCTATTGACAGAAAGCAGCATCTGTTTGTTTAAACTGTGTATGAACACTGAGGGTCATTCAGATTCAATTCTCTCTGCTCTTTCATATGAAGCACATGCAATACAAGATAGAAATGAAGTGTTAGTCCTTAAGTCCTGCTATATCTGTTGAGAGTCTCACAGCCAGGGGATGGAAGCTGCTCTGTAGTCTGGTAGTATGGCAGCAGTTACTTCTGTATCTTTGGGGAGTGTAGTCTTTGACTCCATTTTTTCTAAAATCAACAATCAGTTTCTTTGGTTTTGCTGTCATTGAGCAGTAGCTTGTTCTCTCTGCACCACTCTGCAAGATTGTTGATTTCCTCCTGATATGAACTCTCATCAACTTAATACATTGGATGGTGATGGTGTCATCCACATACTTCACAACAGAGATATCTCGCTGTCAGGGAATGCACTTATGGGTGTATAGTTGAATGGGAGGGGGCTGAGCACACATCCCTGGGGAGCGTCAGGGTTGAGCAATAACATGGAGATGTGACTGCCAATTTGAACTCTCTCTGTTTCACTTGTGAGAAAGTCCAATATCCAGTTGCAGAGTTGCGTTGTTCTCAAGCCCCATCATAATTTTGAATTTTTTCATCTCATTATGATGGCTTTTTCTCAAAAAATTATGCTTTACTATGGGAGTATTTTTTCTCCAAGCTTAGTTTTTTATCTTGTCCTCTTCTTTAACTGACAGAAATGGGCTTTCATACTGTATTTATCAAGGTGAACCTCACGTAGGTAGGTGGTAACAGAGAGTGTGACTTCAGTCGCTAGACTTATTTATGGGGGCGGGACTAGATAAGCTTTGGCTTCTCCTGCTTTTCCCTTTCGGCCATGTGTATTGTATTATTTGAACAATGATGAAATGTGATGATGATGAATTGACATGCCCGAAATAAACAACATAAACAATAAACAATAAACAATTCAAAGCTGTTGCTGTGCACCGTAACTTTTGCCATAATGATTTCCCACTGTAAATATTTTTGCAACTGAAAATGTCAGAGCAAGAACTCATGATAGACTCTATGCACAAAGCCCAGACCAGGGTTTCCACTAGAAACAATTGGCAGCGGACAACGTGACCAGCAGTTTTTCAATTTACCGGACAATTGTTTGAAATTCCAGTCAAATACCTATCTGAATTTATTGAGCTTGAAATGATAAATGATATGCAGGATAAGAATGATATCAAAGCATGACAATTTATTATCCATTTTATTGAAAAGTATAGGCTGTATCAAATAAAATGAGTGCCGTCAATCGACTCACATGGCTCATACCATTTTAATAACACGGTGTGCAACTTGAAATTTAAAAAAAAGTCTGTTCGCGATATGCTTTTCAAATATATATGCAATAAAAACTGTATAAACAAAATCCCTTGACATGTTTCAGGCTTTTTTTTTTTTTCTTTTTTTTTTTTTACTTTTTACGCATTTTAGGCAAAGAGTGCAGCAACTGAATTAAAATCAAAACTTGTGCAGTAACTTGTAATGCGCATCAGTGTTGTCAAATTGTTCTCCCCAAGGCGACTTCACTGTGCTGTTTTGATGTGGTTCTGCACACTGCAGACGGGGAACACACAGGCTATCTTGACCAGTTTAGCCCATCTCATTTCGCTGAAATCTCTGATGAGAACTTTGCAGGCTGTTGAGAAGTTCAAGCCTCCATAACCGCAGAGCACTGTCATTACAGCGATGAGGTGACACCAGCCAACACAGAGTCACACCGCCGCATGCGTCATCAACATACTAAGCATGGAGGCAAAAACAAATAAAGGCAGCAGCACTACCTCAGGATCCGCCTCCACCGTCAATACGGCATCTTCGTATGATTACTTAAAACCATTTTATGAAAAGGTCAGTGATGATCCAGGTGGGAAAAATCTGACCTTTTGGTGTAAACTTTGCTTGTCAAGGTATGTGCAAGTGAATAAAAAATCAAAAGACAAGGCAACGGCGGAAATCACAATAATCGCATACAGTAGCGGCTCTGCTGTCCTCATCTCCCAGCCGCAGCTAGACAACCTGGTTTTGCAGTATATTGTTGGAGAGCTGCAGTTTCAGTGTTAAAACTGATCAAAACATTGCTGTCTGTGGTTCTATATGGGCTGTGGCAATCATTTAGAAAAATTATAGCTCGCAAGCAACATATTGGAAAAAAAAAAAGTTCATTTTTGGAACTGGGAACTTTGTTCAAAATCTTGAATTATGAACTATGAACTGAACTAGTTCATTTTAACATTTGTGAACTGAACTTTGAACTAGTTCATGTAGAAAGTGAGCTTTCCCAACACTGCCTATTTTGTGAAACATTTAACAAAACGGGCAACGTTATGATGAACATTTTAAATCATTTGTAAGGATCAGATACTAGGGATGTCGACCTGATCGGGGATTGTGAATTTTGCATGTGGACCCAAGGTATGCCATACCATCTCAGGATTACATTACATTTCCTCCACTTTCAAGTTATAACACTAGTTTCATGGGTCTCATCCAGCAGAGCATGTAAAACAGGCAATCGAGGAGATGCTGAACGCTGTGAATAGACAAGCAAACGCGTCCACATCATTTTACGTGACAATGTAAGGAATATGAAAAAAGAAATTAATGATATGGAGGTACCAAGTGTGGGCTGCACTGACTGTACAGAGGGTCTGGTGTCACAGTGCAGCGTCATAGACTCAACTGCTAACACAAGGAAGGTGGTAGGTAGGGATGCACCAATCCGCCTTTTTCAGTCCAGATACCGATGCCTGGACTTTGTGTATCTGTCGATACCCGATACCGATCCGATACCGTTGTTGAACTAATAATAAACTGTATACCGTCCACCTTATATCATGTGGAAGAGACTAAAGGCACCAGACTTTCCTAACTAAACATTACTTTCCTAACTAAGACAAAATATTCAAACATATACCAAACATTGTAAACATGTACAACATTAATAATAACAATAATAATAATAATAATAATACATTTAATTTATATAGAGCCTGTCAGGGTACCCAAGGAGAAGAGTGGAACAAACAAAACAAAGAATAAATGGAGCGCTTGTCAGTCAGCACAGAGGGAACACTAGCACTGAAGTCAGTAGCACCGTCCGTGTACAAACTAGCGTCTGGATGCTCCGTGCACACAGCGGGGGCGACGCAGGAGACCAAGAGATCCAATCCAAGCGATGAAGCCTGGGGTGAAGTGACAGCAGAGGTCCAGGTTCTCCTGTGCTGAACACCTGAAGACCCCGCCAGCAACGGCGGAGTAGTGACCATCCAACATCGCTGCGAACCGGGGGAGACCGCAGTGGCAGAGGAGAGCAACAAAGCAGCCCGGCAGTGAATAACCCCGAAGTTGTGGTGGCTGGATGACCAACGGAGCAACGATGGACAGCCCACATAGTATTGATTACGTCGGTTGAAAGTTAGCGTTGCTAGGCTAACAGCTGATCGGTGAGGCTAACAACTGATGGCGGGGCTGACAGCTAATCAGTGGAGAAATGTCATGTGAGTAAGCAGCTGAACCTGAGAATAAACTAATTAAAAGGTGGTCAAACAACAACTAGTGCTCTTCCAGCATGCAACACACTGACGCTGACGAATGACGTAGGATGTGCTGCGACGGAGAAAAAAAAACTGGATCAGCCCGTGGATCTGTTCATTTTTCCGATCCCCGATCCAGCTGTTTTGTCAATATCAGGGCCGATAGCCGATATAACTTAATATCGGATCGGTGCACCCCTAGTGGTAGGCCAATGTTGCAATAACACTACCAGTCAAAAGTTTGGACACACCTTCTCATTTAATGGTTTTTATTTATTTTTATGACTATTTACATTGTAGATACTCACTGACGGCATCAAAGCTATGAATGAACACATATGGAACTATGTAGCAAACAAAAAAGTGTGAAATAACTCAAAACATGTTTTATATTTTAGATTCTTCAAAATAGCCACCCTTTGCTTTGATTACTGCTTTGCACACTCTTGGCATTCTCTCGATGAGCCTCATGAGGTAGTCACCTGAAATTGTTTTCCAACAGTCTTGAAGGAGTTCCAAGAGATGCTGAGCATGTGTTGGCTCTTTTGCCTTCACTCTGCAATCCATCTCATCCCAAACCATCTCGATTGGGTTTAGGTCAGGTGACTGTGGAGGCCAAGTCATCTGGTGCAGCACTCTATCTCTCTCCTTTTTGGTCAAATAGGCCTTACACAGCCTTAAGGTGTGTTTGGGGTCATTGTCTTGTTGAAAAATAAATGATGGTCCAACTAAACGCAAACCGAATGGGGTGGGATGGCATGTCGCTGCAGGATGCTTTGGTAGCCATGCTGGTTCAGTGTGCCTTCAATTTTGCTTGATGGTTTTTGCGACTGCACTTAGGGACACATTCAAAGTTTTTGCAATTTTCTGGACTGACTGACCTTCAGCCCCTAAAGTAATGATGGACTGTCCTTTTTCTATACTTAGCTGATTGGTTCTTGCCATAATATGAATTCTAACAGTTGTCAAATAGGGTTGTCAGCTGTTTACCAACCTGACTTATGCACAACACAACTGATGGTCCCAACCCCATTAGCTCAAAAAATCCTCATGTGTTACTGTAGAGATTCTAATTGTCTGCGATAAATACAAGCACTGGGTTGTTTGAATTAATGGCTGTTGAGACAGAAAAAAGGAAATTGCCACCTAACTTGTTGTTTTTCTTTCTTTCTTCCAGGCTTCAAGTGTCCTGTGTGCTCCAAGTTTGTGTCATCAGATGAGATGGATCTTCACCTTGTCTTGTGCTTAACCAAACCCAGAGTGACATATAACGGTAGGACTCTGTGTTCCTTTTTTTATCTGCTTTACCAATAGAATTTAAAGAAGGCAGGAGCGTATGAGCCTGGTCAGCCTGTGAGAAAACTATGTAGCTATGTAAGATATAGTAATGAAACTGTCACACAGGTATATAATTATTCTTTAATGGCCATCACTGTTGCATTCAAAAAACAACTGTCTGATGAAGGTAGACAATCACAGCATTCTGCATATGTAACCTGATCCTCTGTTCCAGTCTGCTCCCTGTAAAATCTTGTGTAATCTTTCTGTAATATTTCCAAAACTCTAGACCAGCACTGTGCTAAGAGGCCAGATCCTCCTTTGTTTATCAATTATCTGTTATACTCTTCTAATGAAACCGCAACAAATATGAATGGAGGAAAAATCTGTCACTCTTCAAAGAGTTGTTTTTAGCCATTTGTTTTTGTTGTTTCCTCTTACCTTAAGTTCAGTTCACTATCAGTTTTGTAAAGGTAATCTGACTTGTAAAAGACAGATCAGCCCTGACTAAATTCTCCTGTCTGACATGTCACATGATAAAAAATATGTGACCCCTTGGCCTGTCTGAGGCTGATACTGATGTTGAATGGCATGAAATGAAATGGCATTATAATATTGTTATAAAAGAAAAAAATAGAAATGTAAGTGGTAAAAGTACTTGCATTTCTACAGTGCTTTCCCATCAGGAGTAATTTGGGGTTTGGTATCTTGCTCAAGGATACTTGACATGCAGCTGGGGGAGCCTGGGGTTCAAATCAGCGACTTTACAAGACGACCCGCACTACCTACCGCAAATGTTATGTAGTTGGCATGTGAATATTGTAATTCATATAATAACACAAGGGTTTTTTCTATCTTGGCTGATGGAGAGGACATGGTTAACTGTAGCGATGGAAGAGGACATGAGAGGGAAGAGAAGAGAGCAGGAGGAGACTGTGTATTGAGCTGTTTCTGTTCCAGCAGTGTGTTCAGTTGAAGAGTAACAGCCTGGACACACTGCTGCTACATGGGGTTACCGCCTGCTTTTTATTGAGGCATCCATGTTAACAGGTTAGAGTGGCCACACTGGGTGCATCAGATGTGCTTCTGACGCACGTCAGGTGAGGCTGCTGCATAGAGATTGGGAGTCTCGACCTCTCGACAGTCTTATCGATGTCATACCAACGTTTCACTCTGGTCTGTATCTGTAGAATATGTCACAGTAATGCAAAAAATAAACACAACCGGTGAGGGGCAATTTTTTCCTTCAACTTCTGTCACCTCTTTCCCTCCCTCCCTCTTTTTCCCCCTCATGCTTTCTTGCTCATTCAAAGGGAGAGGAAGGAAAATTGCATAGGCAAACTCCATGTAGACAGAGTGCAGGAAGGAGGCGCGCTGCAGCAGCAGCTCAGCAAGCAGCCGCCACGCAGTACACAGGCAACAAGTGTGTCCAGCCTGTAAGATGTAGGAGTACAACCATTGTCATTGTTACACTTAGGTGCTCCACTGACGTAGGTCATCAGTAGGTTTACAGGTGTTGAGGAGTACTATAACATCTGTGAAAAAGTACATGAATAATGCTCATGTTGCAGTTACTTGTGTCTTTGGTTAAAAGCAAGCACATGACAAGGCTGATCTGGAGCTCTGGTCTGAGTCTTGTTGGAATTCTTTCTGTTTCAATCATTCATTACAAATCACCTCATCCTGCATTTCCTTTTCAGTAGATGACCTACTTTTACTCCCTGTGTCCGTATAGAAAAATGTGCAGTGAAACCTTCATATGACTGAAAACCATCAACACAGTACAGAGACTCGCTATCAAGACAGAAAAAAATCACTGTTCCCTTTACATATAATTCCTCATCAGGATATTAATCTGAGTGCATCTGTGTTCCTCTTTTTTGGAATTTCTTTTTTTGTACTCTGCAGTTGAGGTCCTCAGGAACTGATTCCTCTCAGTCTTCTTGCCTGTCTTCTTACACAGTCTCATCAGTTCCCCACAGTATTTAGGATTAAAGTCAGTGAAAAAAACTGATGCTGTCTTTGAGACACAGCACTTCGTCATACAACGATACAACTTCTTAGATTGTCTGATAGATTTGAAATGTAAAAAACAAAAACTGCTAGTTTTAAGAGGTGGTGTATTTGTGTGTATTTGTGTGTTTATGCCTATGTCTGGCCACGTCTGTAGTGAACCCTCAGCTGCCATCCAGCCTTTTTTCCCTGACTTTGTGTCCTGGAAAAGTCTTTCTACTCCAACAGTGGTGAGGTTGACTGATATCTCAACAACTAGCCAGATTGATTTGATTAAGGGTCAGACATCTTTGGACAAAGACAATGAGAAATAGTTCTAATGGTTTTGCACAGATCATCTCAGCTGCAGTTATTATCATTAATTTGAAGAGTAGGGTTACACTCACACTAGGCAATCTGTGCCAGTACGTTTGACCCTCAAAGTCCAGTTTGTTTGACCAGTGTGAGCACCACATACCGTGCTCAAGCACAGTACATTTTCTTGGCCCTTGCATGGTGTGAAGAGATGTGCTCCGCCACAATACGGCTGCTCATGCTTGAGCAAGGGTGCACAACGTGGACATAATGATGCTTACTACGCCACCTTGGATAATCAAAAAATCCAGGAATGTGAGAGGGCCATCTGTGACCAAAACTGCACAAAATAAGCCACAAAAAAGTTGTGTTCTCTGTGTTGTTCTCCATTGTACTGCTATCATGCAATGAACCGATGACGTATGTACAAGAGGTTAATGTGCTCAGGCCCGGTTGCGGCCGGAGCAAAGTGAGTGCAGGCCAGCTGGGGACTGCGGAGGAGGGACAATCATGCTTCGGCGCAGTACGGAACAACTGGGCCAAGTGTGAGTGCGCCCTAACTTGATAAGTATATATGAAACTTTTACCATTGTCTGGTCAAATTGCTGTCTGCAGCCACTGTCTGTACAACACCACAACACAGTCATAGGAGGACTCCAACAGAGTGATGCATCGTTTTAGCTAATTTTTCGAGTTATATCTACTTAATAGTTTTTAATTAGGACTTCCAGTTTTGGATAGATAGATTTAATAGGCTCCACCTGTGATTTCAGCCAAAAAGTGTTTATGGCGCAGCTTATGTTAACTGTGTGAGACTGTGTGTTTTCTCACATGATTGCTCACAGCTGCTCTGTGGGATTTGTGGCCTAAGATAAGATAATAAGCCACTCAGGCTTCCCTGCTATCTGCCTGCATGCACATACCGCAGGTATCGCAGCCTTGTATGGGGGGTTAGAAATGGGGAGATCAGCACAGAAAAATGGTCCTGTCTCACTGCATCTCCCACTCTGTTACTGAGGGGGCGTGGACAACAACAATATTGCTTGGCAACCAAATCAAACATTTTTATCATTCAAATATCTTGGCCATTCATTGGTATTATTATCGTCACTGTCTGTCTCCGTCTGGGAATCAATGGCTGACCAGCACCGTCAGTACATTAAAGATGTTTTCCCCTCAGCTGAGCAGGATGTCATGTGCTGCAGCCCATAATAACTGGCTTTTCCAGGCCTATCTGGGTTAATCCACTGTTGCATAAGGCCAGTTCTAATGACTCTGTGTATTTTGCTGCAGGTGGTGGGTGTAATGGTGCGCACGATGACTTCCACTTAAGACCCAGACCAATTTTATGCATTGCAGGAAAGATGAATACTGCAGAGTGTACACACACACACACACACACACACACACACACACACACAGTCAGCACACAAGACTGTATACATGGGTTGGCAGAGGTACAATTAGGAGGTCCACACCAGACCATTGAACGACTAATAGTAATAATGCGTTTTATCATTACGTAAATACTGCACCTTATTCTCTTGCACCTTATGTTCCTTTTACCATTTACACCTCGGTATTTTTATTTGTATTTTATTCTATTTTACTTACTACCTCTAATGTTGTTTGTTTTATTTAATAGCTACTTCAGGCTTTTATTTTATATAGTATTTCATTGTTTCTTTATTTGCCCTTGTATTTTGATTGTACTTGTATTTGAATGTAACCACTGCTACGATAATCTAATTTCCCTTCTGGAATTAATAAATTTATTAATCTCTGTTCTATCACTCTCTCAGGACTCTGCTGTTCACTTATATCTAAAGGAGAAAAATCATTCCTTTGAGTACAACAATGTGAACTCCCCAGACAGCTTAACAACCATTCACACCTGGATTCACCCAGCCCTAGCAACCCAAATGAAGGCCGGTTGATTCAATGACCCACAAGTGGCCTTAACAACTCTGTAAGGACACTCCCACACATAGTTTAAAAGCCTGCAGCTCCCCTCCAGTTAGTTAGAAGTGAAGAACCCTTTTGGTTGAGAGATGAAACATCTTCAGGAAACTAAAACAGCACTTAGAGTTATCATGACCTGGATGACAGAGAACCTTCATCAACTAGCAGTAATCAGAATTCCTTTATTGTCCCACAAAACAGGGAAATTTCTTTGTCACAGCAGCCAAAAGACAGTAATATTATAATAAACAATAGTAATAGTAAAAAATAAATAATATAATGAAAAGGTAAGAAATGAAATTGACTTGTATACACTAAGGGTGTCAATCGAAATCGGTATAAATTAAGTCACAATTTCGAACTTCGAATTAAAAAAAGGGATCATCGATGCTGTCACGCCGCCATGTCACGTCCGGTCGGCTTGCCGAGCGAAAAAAACACACCCGTGTTGAAGTGCTGCGATTCAACCTCCTCTATATTAGCAGCTAGCAAAGCCAGTAACTATTAGCAACAGCCAGCCAAACGATAGCATGGTGTTACACCATTCTTGTTCAGCTCGGGTAGCAAAGGAGACAATTTCCTCCAGGGCCGAAGCTTTTGTGTTTACCTTCGGAGTGAAACCCCTTTCACGTGTTAAGCTGGTCGGGAAATAATACCAGGGAGCTTTGCTGTGTCTAGCCGTCGCCTTTATTCACAGCCAAACTGCAGACTATATTACACTTTATTGCTGTCGCTACTCCTGCTACTCCTTTCGCTTCTCCTTCCTCTCTCATTCATTCACTGTCCGCACGTACGCACGCTCCCCTCACTCTCGCTCGCCCACTCACACCTTACGCACCTTACGCACACACACCTCCGGCACCGCCCTATTCCTGAAAGGAGCTACGCCACTCTTACAACAATGGCAGCTGCAGATGCAGGAGACCCATAGACAGAACTTGAACCCCCTCCTTCACTGAAGTCACCGGTGAGGAAGTATTTTGGATGTCCAGTGAGTTATGTTGACAGCATTTGTGTTGTAGACAAAAAAGCCACAGCTTGCAAGCTCTGCAGAAACTAGATGGCAGGTTATTAGTGGGCTGTGCTCACCAGCCCACTATGGACACCTCTATAGCAAAGCTATAGGTGTCCATATTGATATTGCTCGCGCGTCTTCTTATTATTCATCCTCCTTCCTTTTTTTGGTCGCTAACTCGTCCCACACCGTTGGTCGCACACAAACCAAAAATACATCAAAACAGTGATATTTACTATAGTTGTAGCCACACTTGTCTTCTTTCTCCCAATGTCTCTACTTTATCGGTAGGATTTACGTTTTTTTGAATGATCTGCTTCCAACCGGCAAGAGTAGCTCTCAACTGCTCCATTCACTCCAATGTAAATCGGGAAGAGGATTTTCGAAACTGCACCCTTTTTTAACTCGCTCTTATTTCCACATTTCTGAAACTAGGACCACAAAACTTCATGAGTGTGTTCTTTAAGTCCTTTCCCACATGATCGTGAAGACATTTTGCCGATATCATGTTTGGTTTTGGATAAATAGCACTAGTTTGACGTTATAGATGTGAAGCTTAAATTGCTCTGAAAAAAGCTGTCTCAGCCACGGCAGAGCCACGGTTGCTAGGCCGTTGACAACCATCTCCATAACCAGGATCAGCTGGGCCAACAGAGGGAGTGCCAGACACAGACAGACAGACAGACAGACACACACACACACACACACACAGACACACTCAGACAGACACACACAGACGGACAAATACACACAGACAGACACACACACTCACACAGACACACACACACAGACACACAGATTATTAATCAGTTTTCCAGAATATTCATATATATATATATAT
>CAEMYA010000314.1:0-29235 GCA_903131615.1 Diplodus sargus | reverse complement strand
CCTCTTATCCTTTTCGTCCGCATACCGCCTTCAGCCATGCTTCTCCTTTTCTTTGTCCCCGCAGTTTCAATCGAATTCCTAACCCAACACAATCTTGCTCATCTTGTGTTGGATTATCTCCCGGGTTTCGGCACCAGATTGTGAGGTGCAGGGAAAGGATCAGGCGGTTCTTTTGTTTCAAAAATACTCTTACTTTATTTACTACAAAAGATTAAAACTTTAGGGAAGGGGGAAAGGGAAGAATAGGGTCGTGGTTCCTGGAGCGCGCTTGGCCGCGTCCACAGCTGGGCTTTAATTAAGGGGGGACACCCCCCCATTAAGGGAGTGACGTCACATCCAGCTGAAGGTGATTCCCTCGTTAAGCCACCGCTGCCAGTAGACGCAACAAAGCTCTGCACGCCGGGCACACGAATCCTGGAGCAAGTGTCCATGCTGCAGGAACGAGCAGGTTAGACATCTGGAGGAAAACACAACATTCACTTCTGATGTGGATGTTTCTCTTGTCAGAGTGTAAAACAATTATTTTGATAAGTAACAAGTTGACCAGCCTGACATCCTCATGTGTGCTGCTGACCTCCTCCAGGTGGATTTAACCCCAGGGCCCCAGCACTCTGCTACTAAGGCCAAACTTCCCTGGAAGAGGAAGTGGAGCTCTGCGTCCCGTCTTTCTACACCTTCTGCTCATGGTCCAGGGGAGAGGAGTTTGGTCCCAGCGCCTCCATCCACCACCCCACCTGCTGACCTGCCCGGGGCATCCAACGTGCCCCCCGGCCCACCTGCCAACCAGCCGAGCTCCACTGGTGTGAACTGCGCCGGTCCAGTGAAGATACACAACTGCTCAGTGGAAGATTACCAGAGAGTCTACCATGAAGTGGTAGACGACCTACTGAGGAACGTTTAGGTCAAACATGCTGACTCTTTCAATCAGATCATCACGTTTGTCTCAATCACATTTTATACCATTTGTGTTCCCTCCACTCCTCACAGGTACCAGAGCGGCTGGGTTCGTCCGTACAGTTTGCAGCTGGGACGACGTATCAAGCGGAAGCTGTGGGAGAGACTGGACCGCCCCTCCATGACATCATCAACCCAGCAAGATGGACTCACACACATGGACGTCTCATACAGGGCCGGAATCTCTCCTCCCCTCTATAATGTAGACACTTTGGGAGAATAGAGCCCTGAACAGCTTCCACTTTAAAGAAGCAAGAAGTCCGACTGACCTGAGAGCAGCAGCTTCACTCTAACACTCTGTAATAACAGTTCAATGTGATCAAATCCAACCTGTACATTTTAGAGACCTCAATACAACTGGCTTCATTTACATCAGTACATGCAGCCTCCGTCAGTAATCAAGCCTCCACATCGAACACCATCTACGCCACCTGACAAGACCCAACATCTGAGAGCCACCTGGAGTAAGAGGCTCCATCCTCTACCTTCAAGTCTCCTCCAGTCACTTTTAAATCTAAACCGTGCCTTCTTACTACATCAGCCATCTGCAGACAGCTGCAAAGACATACTCCACCCGAATCTTCAGCCAAGAACATCCACTGCCAGCTCCACCTGTAAATCCTTGCAGTCAGCAACAACCTGATTCATCCAATTGCAGCTGCTTCCATCTCCTGCCTCCACCTACTGCCTCTGCCAGAAACCTGCAGCACCAGCTCTGCCTGCAGATTCTGGCAGAGAACTGCAAGAAGTCCACCTACAGCCTCTGCCAGCAGCATCCACTGCAACCTCCACCTGTGGATTCTGACAGATTACTGCAACCCATGTCCTCCAACTAATGTCCAAACTGAGTCCTCTTCTAGCCTCCACCTCCACCATCAGCTTAAAAAACCTGCTGCCACCACCTGTCAATTTGTGCCAACAAGATCAACACAAGTCTCCACCGACCATGACCGTTGATGTCATGATCTCATAATGGCAGCCCTGCCTGCTCCCTGTGTGTGTGTGTGTGTGTGTGTGTTGTTTTTCCCTGTCTGTATCATTCCTCCTGTGTCTCTCAGTGTGTGTGCATGTGGGCTGGGTCTCTTTCCACAGGCAGCAGCCAGGTGAATCCACCCCAGCAATCAACCTCCTATAAAGCCTCTGGATTCCCTTCTGCTGGTCGCAAGATCGTTTCATCAGTATACGAGGTTGTATAATGGCGGTGCTGCGCCATGCCGCCATTACCCTGCAGCAGACGCCACATCACGACACCTCCACCCTCGCCCTCACTGGTGACATCACAACCCACCTCTGGACCCCGGGGCCACGCACCACACCTCCCCTCTCGCACTTGTTTGCACCTTTGAACATTAAAAGACGTATTATTCACTGTACCTGTGGTTTTGAGTCGTGCTCTTGGCTTAAGATCTCGTACTTATCATAACAATCAAGGCCTCTACCCCCACCTCTATCCTTAGCTGAAAATCTGAACCTCTGCCTCCACCAATAAATTTGTGCTGACAGGCACAAGCCGCCACCTAAAGCCTCTTCCAGAAAACTGCAGCTGCCACCTCCACCTGCGGATTCCTGGAAAGTAACGCCAGAACCTCCACATAAAGTATCTCCCATCTTTTTGCTTACAGTCTCTGCCAGTAACCTGTTGCTTCCTCCACCCACAGATTCTGGAAGACCGATGATGTCTTGACCTCCACCTCCACCATCAGCTCAAAGAATTTCTGCCACCACCTGGCAATTTGGGTCAGCAAGAGCAACACATGTGCAGTGTTCGCAGTAACCTGCAGCCACCACCTGCAGATTCTGGTTGGCAACTGCAGCCAAGACCTCCATCTAAAGTGTGTTCCATCTTCTGCTGACAGCTTCTGCCTGTAACCTTTTTTCTCCCTCCATCCACAGATTTTGGAAGACCACAGCAGCCTCCACCTTCAACATCCATCCTCAGCTCAAAAACAACCACACTGCCATTATCAGATTTGTACAGACAGACAATAGCAACAGTGGTGAACTCCACTTGTAGAGGCTGTGGCCCAAACTCCACCCTTAGCCTCTGCCAGTAAACTGCAGCCAACTCCTCCACCTGCAGAGTTAGTTTTTAGTCAAGATTTTGTCGATGTCGATCATGGAGAAGTCCAAGCTATGTAACTTTCATGGCATTATCCTCCAAAGAGCTGCTAGAAATCATCAATACACTGAAGTAAGCCACACATTTGTTAGATTTCTTATAGGTTTTAATTTACTGAAGAACTGTAGTGTATTTTTATAAATGATCTAATCTAGATTTGGAACAAATAAATGCATATATTATCTTCACTTGAACAACAGCAGTGAATCATCACCTCTCTCCACGTGGTTCCTCTCAGTCAAAACTCAAGATCAACCAGAACCCAACAAGGTCCTGACCCGGGACCTCTCTGCTGCTGCAAGGAAAGAGACAACAGAACTCATTTCAGAGGGACAATTAAATATCAGCCTACATTATTCTGTTCTCAATGAATTATTTTAAAATGGTCCAGCTGAAGACACTGATGTTTCATTTGTCAGTATAACAAAGCTTGTCAATATAAAAACATGTAGTCGTATGTATCGTCATACAAGCCCCACAGGATATGCAGCCCCAGCTACACCTTTACACCTAAAGGTGCCTAAATGTCTTTGTTTGTTGACAGAGGTTTTCACATTTGTATGATAATTTAAACTTATTGTGATATTGATACTGAAATAATAGTGAGTAATGATACTTAGTCAACATACTGGTTTAGATAATATTACAACTTATCAAGACAAAATATTCATATAAATGTATCCGGTCTTGTAAACATTCTGTGTCAAATGTTTGTTTTTATCAAAGAAAAGTCAGTTGTTACAAAGAAGTCACAGTTACAGACACAGGTCTTCATTCAAATAAAATTAATATAAGTACATATTGTTGACATTTGTGTTTCCTGCTGATATTTTCTTGTATCATTAAAAAAAAAACACTGAGCAACCTCCAAAACTACCTTTCATTTATACATTTGACAACATATTTGATAACAACAAAACATTTTATGTAGCCTATTTGTTTTTATCGAAAAAAATGAAATTCTTATTTGTGGAAAAAAAAAATCCAGATGTGCATAATGCACCACAACAGCAATAAGAGTTGTACTATTACACTTTTTAATTTTAATTGAAAAATGCAATTCCAACTGAGATAATAATATTCCCAATATTAAAGGTGAAATATGGAATATGAGCTGAATGCCGCCATCTAGTGTCTCAAGATCGTCGCGACAACAAAAAAGTAATTACAGCGGTCGGGTTGCCAGGTTTGTTCTTTACAAAGAATCAGAATTTATACATTTGATTTCACATAAACATCCGATGGAATATCACAGTATGCTCATTTGACTTAGGTCTCTATTTTGAGACCTATGTAAATACAGATAGCTAGCAAGAATATTCTTTATTATAGCCACTGACCGCAATGGTAAAAGTGGACCAGCAATACTGAACAGGGCAGTAGGAGGATTGAGCCACCTCCGTTTCCTCCGTTTACTGGGTGTGGAGGTCGATGGGTCACGATCAGTATTCTCATATCAACGTGATATAATGAAAATAAGTGTAGCAGAGGAGTTTGACCGACAGGTAACGTTAGCTAAGTTAGCAAGCGAGTTAGCTTACCGATCCAGGAGAAAGTTCGCCATTTCCGAGTGTGTTTTGATGCCGTGGAAATCCTTTACCTGAGTCCATCGAGCGTATGCTTCACCGATATTTACTCTGGTTTTTGCTCTTCTCCGGTCACTCAGCTGCTGGGACAGATAACGCACCTTTCGCTGGGGCTCTGAAGAGCTTGCAGACTCCGCCATTTTACCCAGTGTCAGCCTGGCTGTGCCGAGCTTTGCCGACGTTGCGAAATTGGCAACCCGCAATGCCGGCCGCTATTTGGCTGGTACGATGTAAACAGGAAGTCATTGTCGAACCCGTCAACATTTCTTAAATTATTTATTTCAGACTAAATATAATTTTTCAAGGAAACGCATTACTTTTAATCTGTGCTCCTCTAAACGCCCCGTGGATGTATTATTTAAGGAAAAAAATAGCTTTTAATAAGCATATTAAATATTCAACCTTTAATGAGGTAATAATACACACGTAGAAATAGTTATGTTTTCCATAAGTGTGTAAACAAACTGTTCTCAGAGGAAAATCGAGTCCCAGAACACTTATTTAAACTTGAAAGGAGACAGGGTCCGCCACATAGAAACAAAGAAAACAGTATGAAATTACAGTAAAACGATGTAGTTAGATTTCAGATCTTCTTTCAGAATGATAGTGAAGAGTGAAGAGTGATAAACTAGTTTGTTACCATGCACATGCGCACACATGACAAAAGTCCATGAGTCTCACACATCACTCTGGTCTTGAGTGAATCTAAATACACAGATATTCAGATCAAATTAAGGTCATCTTGTTGATATTCATTTTCTCTCACTACCAATTTTAACAGGTAATTATTTACTGTATCAGAATACATTGTTAAAGTAACAGTTCCGACCCTGGAAGCCCTGGATATACACTGATATATCAGTCCAGTGGGACCTCTAGCCTCTCATCAGAGTTTGACCCTGTCTGAATGATGAACATCACCATGCAGTCTGTTTGCTGGGCATAAATGGGGACAATTTCAGAAATATGATCATACACCTCATTGACTGTACAGACTGTAATTACAGTTTCTGTCCATAAGATGTCAGAGCATGCCTCACTTGTTAGAACTAGGTATACTGTCCTTTCACTTGCTGCCAGTGTGTGGAGAGCTCAGAGTGTTGAATTGGATCTGTGAATACACTGTGTGTGTGTGTGTGTGTGTGTGTGTGTGTGTGTGTGTGTGTGTGTGTGTGTGTGTGTGTGTGTGTGTAGGGGAGTAGAAACAAGTGCAATGCAAACCTTCACCATGTTCCATTACAGACATATAGCTACCATGAATTTTCATCTGAAAATCTACACCTATTGACCAGAAGACTCATTCGAAAATGAGAACATGGTACTTGTTGGTATAGCCGAGAACTATACCAAGAAAAAGTGAATTTGATTCACAAGTCTTCCTGATTAGATTCTGATCAGTTGCATAACTTGGGACTCTTTTATTTTCTCTATTTATGACTCAAAATTAGACACTAATACATAAAGAAATGATCATTCAGACTTACTTAGGATCTATTTGAGTTGCAGCATGCTGGATGAACACCTAAACATTTGATTTCACCAGCACTTGATGGGATAACTGTGGATGTTTACAACCTTTTGTTTGGAAAGATTTAAGAGAGATTTTTACAATGACTTCTTAGAATGGACTGTATTCTGCCAGGACAAGAGTCTGTAATATGAAGCAGGGTGGACTTTGACTGAACAACTGGAGGCCATAAACGTATAATGTCATGATTATAGACGGTTATCTCATGTGTATGCAAACCATTTAGATAAGGGTCTGACAAAAAATAGTGGATGAATGTTAATGAGCTTTGATAAAGGTTGAACATATGCAGAACCATACTCATAGACAGTTTTATGTATTTATTTTTGTTGTGTATTTGATTCGCTCTGGATGGCACTAAGCAAACAAGACAACAAGCAAAATCATACAAATGACTGCATGGTCCCTAGTGTTGTGTTCTGCATTGAGGTTGCGTTGTGTTTTTCACTTAAGTCAGTTCTGGCATCTTTGCTAAGAATCAAGCTCTGGAAGTCTTCTGCGACTTCTACGTTAAAGTAGCTGCTGCTGATCCACACAAAGGTATTTCTACAGACACACACACACACACACACAGTCAGGTGCATGAACACTGCTTGGCCCGGGCATTGTTTGCGTCTCTTCATTGACCTTTGCCTCTTCAGTCAGGCTCCTACCTTCCTGTAAATCACTCTCTGCTCCTTTAGTTTATTTAATTGTTTTCCTGGTCTTCAGAACAAATCTAAGCTTGTATTCAGCCGCATTTCAACTGAACGAGACGACAAATTGTTCCTCACACAGAAGGATATCTTTGGTTTCTCCTGTCTCTTGTTTCAGCTAATAAACAAGGGTACATTGTACATTGATGGGAACTTGAACAAAATTAATCAGAATCAGAATCAGGATTCCTTTATTGTCCCAAATGTGTGTGCCACAGCAGCCAAAGGACAGAATATTACAAAAAAAACAAAAAACAATAACATTACAAAGGTAAGAATTAGAATAAACCCGTATATACATGTATGTTATTGTACATAATTATCAGTAGCTGAGAGAGACGGGTCAAGTTGTTATTCACTTTAGCTTTTCGGTTACAATCTGCTCAACACGTGATTCAATAGAATTAAAATAAATTAACTGCTGCAAAGTTTGTAAATAGTCACTATGACACCTTCCCCCGCTTTTACTGGCCTCCTTGGCATGTCATATAACTGTACACTCCTACATCGTCCTGTTTTTTTTTTTTTTTTCTTTAAGTGAAGTTGTAATATCTGAACTGCCATACAAGCCTGGCAAAATATTCATTTTAATATTTGCAATCCGGCCAAATAAAGACAGTGGTCATCCGTCTTTGAAGGTCCGATTTGATTTCGGTAACAATCAGCAAGAAATCTAATTTATTTGTTACAGACATTTGATTGCCTACATGTATATCTCCGCAGAGTCCACATGTGTGACTGCTGTGGCTGTGATCACACTCTGCAGCTCCGCTCCGTTGGTGCTCCGTACGGGGAGGAACACCTTCATGCGAGCTTTCACTAAAAAAGGCTGAGGACCAAGTTGTTCATTTCCACGTTTAAAGATTTTTTTCTAACTTTGCCCAGTTGAATTTTCATGTTTGTGGAACTGAAATACTCTTGTTTAACCCTGATTGATCAAATCCAACATGTGTCTGTTATAACGTATGTACGGCTGTATCTGTCTCCTCTGAACATTATGTTCCCCAACGGGACCTTCCTTCAGGACCTGAAGCGTGCTGTAGATTCGCTTGACATCAAGCTGCTGCTGTCACTCACTGTGTGTCAGTGCTGTGGAGTGCTGGAGGTGGATTGTCCACACTGCTTTGGACTGTTTGCAGGAGTGAGAGCGGAGCTTGCTGGCTGAGGATCCTTTCAGAGAGACACTGGTGCCGTTTTTTCCATGCCGTCTGCGGTCCTGGCTAAGCGCGTAAACCCAGCTCAGGAACTCGGGAAAAGGCCTCTTCGTTATTTAATAGTCCTTGCCATGACGTTATATTGGGCTTTTAAAATATTTTGAAATAATAGTAGTGGCACTGATAAAAAATATATATTCTTTACATTTTTATTTTCATTTTTTTTTCTCCCTTCCTTTTTTTTATTAAAATGTAACATCCAGTGGTCACATATACTTCTCTTCTCTTTTCAGATGCACTTCTAAAGTATTTCCCCAGCAGCCCAGTGACACAGCAGGAGGAATTGAGGAAAAAATCAAAAGAATCTGGTTGATGTACTCGAACAGAAATAATAGCTTGCACTACTTCTGCTGCTAAATGTTTTCTTCAAAAGAATCCAGACTAAATAAGGAAGGACTAAAGGACTGAAACAATGAGAGCCACTTGCTGAAGGTTCATGAGGATAGCCAGGAGCACAATACCCACATGGCAACATGGAAGGAGTTGGAGGTCGTTTTGCAAAGCTGCTGACAATAGATAAGTGAGAGATGGCAGTCTGAGGCTGAGAGATAATATGTTTGCACAATGCCTTATTTATACTGTATTTTTAGCACTTGTTTCTTTCTTCAGTTTTTATTAGGTGTGATATTTTTGACTTAAAAGAAATAAAATCTTGAAAATATATATGAGGTTTCTGTGTGAGTGTATGAAAATAGATTGTGAAATTGACTGCTATGCAAGAGGGCGCTGGCTAAAGTCTTGCCTAGGGCACCAAATACCTCAGGGCCGGTACTGGAATGAATGAAAAAGTAACTGATTCCTCGTTTTCGTTAATGTTAAAAGAATAAAGACATTCATTCACCGTGTGTTGATTCCGATACAGTGAAATGTCAGACTTTGAAGAGTCCTTTTCCGCTCCTCGGTGCTCCGTACAGGAAAGCAGCGCAAGACTCTCATCGTGCGCTTTGTACAGCGTCGCAGCGGTGCGTCACACCTTCATGCGAGCTTTCACTAAATGAGGCCGAGGAGCCAGTTGTTGTTCATTTCAAGTTTAAAAGATTTGTTTCCAACTTTACTCAGTTGAATTTGACATGTTTGTGAAACTGAAACACTCTTGTTTAAGTCTGATTGATCAAATCCAACATGTGTCTGTTATAACGTGTGTGCGGCTGTATGTGTCTCCTCTGCTCATTAAAGCTCATGTCCAAACTTTAACCTCTCTTGATGTCCTGGCCCGTTGTTCAAAGTTTTCTTTCTTTTGGTCAGAACAATGTGCATAAAACATTTCAAACACACCAAACTGACACTAACCTCTGTGGATTTGTTGCCGCACACTGATGATAAAAACAACATTGAGCACACAACAGACTTGTGCCGGCTCCATTTCTAATTACTTTCAGAGTGTGTACAGTGAAATATTCGCCACTGATTATTAATGATGGTCCATGTAGATCCAGACCACAGACACTGGGCACAGAGTGAAAAGCTGCAGTGACAGAGGAAACTCTCCTCCTACAGCTTCTCCAGCACACGATGGTGTGTGAGCCTGTGTGCGCTCTGGATGGCACAGTGGCTGACCGCACCCATGAAGCAAACACACAAACGACTGGTCGACCCAGTGTTGTGTTCTGTCTTGTGTTGCCATGAGGTTGTGTTGTGTTTTTCACTAAAGTCAGTTCTGGATCTTTGCTTGGAATCAAGCCGTGGAAGTGTTCTGCGGCTTGTGCGTAAAAGTAGCTGCTGTTGATCTACACAATTGTATTTGTACACACACACACACACACACACACACACACACACACACACACACACACACACACACACACACACCATGTCAGGATTTTTCGAGAAAGAGCCACTTGGTCTGTCACTGTCCAAAAGTCAGGTGTACACTGCCTGGCCCAGGCATTGTTTGCGTCATTTTATTGGCCATTACTTGTTGAGTTACGCTCCTTACCTTCCCTTGAAGCCTTATAAGGACTTTATGTCGAAGTTTCCGCACTGATCACTCAGGTGAGATTATTCCCTCCCACTCTCCTCCCCATGGGCCGAACTTCTGCCATAAGGGAATAAATAGGGCAGCCCCAAAGATTTCAGCAGAAGCTAACAATCAAACAGACTGCTGACTATGGATCGAGTTTGCAGTATTTTTCTAGCTCTGCTCCGGCCAGCAAGATGGCTCTGTCATCACTTTTACGGGGTTGAAATTAGGCTGAGCATTGAAGAGCCGCTGTGTTTCAAAGTTTCGCTTCTGCGTAACTTATACGAGTTGGCGGTGATATGCATTCATCTCCAGAGAGAGAACCCTCCTGTCGCACCTGTGTAAAAGGGGCGTTCGGACCAAACGTGATAGACGCGATTTGAGCGGCAACTGGTCGCCATCCAGGCGGAGCACCTGGAGAACACAGTACAATTCCCCCAGCTCTGTGTGTCTCCGGACGATTCATGAACACAGACACGACAGCAGGTGGTTTTTCCAGCGTTTCTGGGACCTGTACAGCAGGTACAGTGCAGCAACGATGGTGATATCAAACATGATCGACGTGGAACGAGAGCGCGTTGACAAGTACCGGTTCAAACATGAGCGGGCTAGCGCGACGAACGCTTGGCCTGCAAATGACGCGAATGACGGGAATGGTCCAAAATGATTAAGCGGCGGGATACATGCGTCTCAAACGATTTTATTCGCACCTATCACGTTTGGTCTGGTCTTATTAAAGGTTTAATAAAGTTTTGACTGTTTTGTTGTTGTGTTTCATTTGCAAACAACACTTATAAGATGTAATAAACTGTACGTTTTGTCAAATTAGACAAAAACTACAGATAATAAGGTCTATGTTAGACTCTGCACATACGCCGTTATAGCTCATCTAATAAAGACGCAATAAACCATCATATGTATCAAATTATACAACAACTAGAAATGTGTTCTACATTAGATAGAAAACAAAGACAGTTATAAGATGAGTTCACTAATAAAAATAAAAATATATAATTTGTATCGCATTAGGTGAAACCTAGAAATGTGTAATTTACTAGAAAATGATAAAACCTGCGTAAAAGTAGCTGCTGCTGATCCACACAAAGTGTTTCTACGTGTGTGAGTCACAGGAGAGTGAAGCAGCGCTGCTGTGTGTCAGTGCTGTGGAGTGCTGGAGGTGGATTGTCCACGCTGACGCGGACCTTCAGACTTCTTTGCGTGGACTCGTGTCAGCGTCCCCCCGAACTTCTCCGCGCTTTGGACTGTTTTCAGGAGTCAGAGCGGAGCTTGCTGGCTGAGGATCCTTTCAGAGAGACACCGGGGCCGTTTTTTTCGATTACTGTACTTGTACTATTGTACTCTAGTTATAAACTAACGTTAGCTACAGTTGCTCTCTGTTAGCAGCGCAGAGACTTTACAGATACATCCACAATCCAGCAGCCTTAAACAACTTGAACAAAACGTCCCCAGGCTTGTATAAGCAGCTGAGAGATTTATTTCATGTTTCCGTTAGAATCTGCTCAAAACGTGATTAAATAGAATTAAAATAAATGAATTGCTACATATTTTGTAAATAGTCACTAAGCACATTCCCTCCCTTTACTGGCCTCTTTGGACAGCTCATGAAACTGAACACTCCATCGTCCTATTTGTTTATTTCTCATTAAATGAAGTTTATGACAGTGGACCGGACTCGCCTTCTCCTGCCCGTAAAGACTGCACATTTATTTAATCGGCATTTCCGCTTCAGCAGCCATGGACTTCGCTCGGAGATCGATATCTGTGGTGCTGCAGTCAACGCGGCGGCTTCGTCATGACTTTCATGGGTTTGAAGTAAGGCTGAGCACTGAAGAGCCTCTGCTCTCAAAGTTACGCTTCTGCGTGACAGATACGAGCTGGCTGTTATAACAGTACACAGAACATGGAAAAGACCTGACGCTCAAATCAAACCAGACTGACATTTTGTTCCAGTGCGTACTGCCTGCTTCTCCCTGCTCCACCCTTTACAGAGCAGACTTCTACACCTCTCCCACTCTCCTCTCATGTCAGTTCAGTTCATCAGAATGGGGACTGGTATAAGAATGGAGTTCACCTAGTGACACCTAGAGTCTCATTTGGCTTCTGCAGTGAGGGACCGGACTGCCAGAAGCTGCTCTGACAGACTCAGAACAACACAATTAAAACATGAGTTTGTTTATTTGGAGCTCTTTGGGGAGAGGAAACAGAACTCCTCTGAGTGAATCAGTGACGTATCAGTCTTCATTTATCAGCTGATGACACTTTCATATTTTATTTGTCATTAGAACAATAAGCCTGTCTGTGTGAAAGCATGAAGCAGTGTGCGTCCTCATACAAGCCCCCACAGCACCTTTAGCTCCATAATGTCATTGTTATTATTATCATCATCATCATCATCATATTATTATTATTATTATTATTATTGCTAGTGTTATCATTGCTAGTGTTATTAGTATTACTATTATTATCACTATTATTACTATTATTATTATTATTATTATTATTATTATTAGTGTTATTATTATCAACTTTTATTCTGTGTTTTATTTTTATTTTTCTTTGTATTCATTTAAATTACTCACTCTACATTTTGTCTCATTTCATTCATTTACTCACTTATTAAATATAATATAATATAATATAATATATACTGTGACCTCTTTCACTCCATAGTTTTATACCCTCAACATCTTCTCCTTATTTGTCTCTTTGCTGTTTTTTCTTTTGTGTGTTTTTGTTAGTAGATTCTCCGTATTGTCTTGTGCCATGTTATGTTCACATTCGTCACTTGTACTGCACATAAAAAATAGATAAATTAAAAAAAAAAGAAAAAAGAAGAGCTGCCTCAGCGTCTGAGTTTGATTTCTGTTTTATGAAAAGTGCCTGTGACAGTGAAGTGATGTCGACATGTGTGGATTATGTGTGTGAACTGTTGGAATAAAGTGAAGTTTTTAAGTTATCATACGCTTTTAATACTGTGAAAAATCAAACTGAGGACGATATAAGCAGCCATTGTTGTCACGTTTGTGTCAGAGTCAACAGGCACAGGACTTCTTCTCATCTCTGACAAATGATAGAAAACAAGAACGGTCAATATTTTACAATACTTCTGTGATTTCAGGTCAGAATTTGTACTTTTATGTAACAACTGACATTGTCATACAATGTGATTTATCCTCAAAACCAAAAGTTTTGTCATTTCAAAAATCATTTTTGTGACCTGAGAGTATTTGTATTCATTAGTTTGCAGAGTTTGTGTTTGTTTGTGTAACATAGGAACCAATATTACTTATTTTACTTTATTATCTTTTATTTTTTGTTGTTGCTGTTTTTGTTGTTGTTGTTGTCAAGCAATTGTATTTAGTATGTTTTTATTTCTGTTGTTATTTCTGTTGTTTTATTTATTCTGTATTATTATTATTACACGTAGAGTTTCTTTATACTTCATTTGTTGCATGATGACACATTCATATTGAAGCTTTAAAGCGAAACTCTCGCCAAAAAGCAACCAAGGCTTTATTTGGGATTGAATATGAGTCAAACCTTTGTGTAAAAGCATAATTGCGACGAAAGAGGCACTTTTAAGATTTATCGTAGTTTCGGTTTTGGGCACGTACATTTTGAACGGGAGTGCTAGGGGCAGGATACGCTAGCATCAAAAGGAAGGGAGAAAAAAATATATATTTGAAAATAAAAATGTAAAGAATATTTTTTTTTATCAGTGCCACTACTACTATTATTTCAAAATCTTATATAAGCCCACGGCAATATAACGTCATGGCAAGGACTATTAAATAATGAAGAGGCCTTTTTTCTGGGTTCCTGGCCCGTTGCTCTGTACCTGTTCTCTGTGTGGGGGGGGGGGGCTGCCTGAAGCTGACCGGACAGAGACCCCAAGACCAAGCGAGAGAGATTACTGATACTGTAGCGGAATCACAAGTTCCAAAAGACTAAAACCATCCGGCGCCCAGTGAAGGAAAAGACGGAAAGAAGAGGACGAAAAAACGTGAAGAAGATACAGTTACGTCAATGTGATGAAGTGAATGAAATTAGGCCTAATAGTTTAATGATCATTGTTGGAGCAGAGTGTTAGCTTGCTAGCTTACTTCAGACGATATATTGTTTAATAATCAATAAATAGCTGAGTTGACTTGTGTTAATGTTACTCCACTTAAATCCATCAGGGACATTTGGAAAGTTGACGTTAGGCCTGTCAGGTGTTATTTAACCTGTTGGCTGTGTCTTTCCTGCTTGTATGTCAGTTAAAATGCTATTAGTTTTCCATCCCCTTTGTAACAGGGTCGTTGTAAGCCTTTGGTTTATTGTGTCACAGTTTATGTTTGTTAAAGTTTACATCAGTGTTAAAGTGTATTACTGTTAATACTCCACAACTTAGCTTTCCCATATCATTCATTTGCGCAATATGTGCACTGCACTGCCACTCTGGTTAGACTGAATTGCTTTTCAATGACAAAGTTGAATGAATCTCATCACATTTTCATTATTAGTCTATATTAGTCTTATACATGGCACACACCAATCTGTTTTCTTGTTTTATTTTTATTTTTTTTATTAAAATGTAACATCCAGTGGTCACATATACTTCTCTTCTCTCTTCAGATGCACTTCTAAAGTATTTCCCCAGCAGCCCAGTGACACAGCACCAGGTGCTCCTGTCCCTCTACCTCAGCACAGCAGAGTGACACAGCATCAGGACTAAAGGCACCAACAGACCTGCTGACTGACCAGATCTTCTAACTGACAAAGTGAGATGATAGTTAGCTCACAGAGGACCAGTTCAAAGACAAAAGCAGTTACACATTTCCCAAAAACAAAGATGGGAGAGTGTCAACATGACATGACAGTCAATGAGGAAAAAATCTAAAGAATCTGGCTGATGTACTCAAACAGAAATAATAGCTTGCACTACTTCTGCTGCTAAATGTTTTCTTCAAAAGAATCCAGACTAAATAAGGAAGGACTAAAGGACTGGAACAATGAGAGCCACTTGCTGAAGGTTCATGAGGATAGCCAGGAGCACAATACCCACATGGCAACAGGGAAGGAGTTGGAGGTCGTTTTGCAAAGCTGCTGACAATAGATAAGTGAGAGATGGCAGTCTGAGGCTGAGAGATAATATGTTTGCACAATGCCTTATTTATACTGTATTTTTAGCACTTGTTTCTTTCTTCAGTTTTTATTAGGTGTGATGTTTTTGACTTAAAAGAAACAAAATCTTGAATATATATGAGGTTTCTGTGTGAGTGTATGAAAATAGATTGTGAAATTGACTGCGATGCAAGAGGGCGCTGGCTAAAAGCTTGCCTAGGGCACCAAATACCTCAGGGCCGGTACTGCTTTGTGTATACAAACAATGTTCTCAATGCTCGTGTTCATGAGTAGAGACCCCGGTGATGCTACGAGCAAAGTTTCATGTTGTGTCGAGCCTTCATACTCTTCTAAAAATAGCAATTTTGATGCTAGGGTGTCATGCCCCTAACTCTCCCGTTCAAAATGAGTTTGTCCAAAACCGAGACAACGGTAAATCTTAAAAGTACCTCTTTCATCATAATTATGCTTTTACTCGAAAGTTTGACTCATATTCAATCCCAAATAAAGCCTTGGTTGCTTTTTGGCGAGAGTTTCGCTTTAATCCACACAATTCTGACACGTGGCTCAGTGGTAAATAGATAGTAATACAGGTTTGATTCATTTTTCACACCTTTATCTAAATATCATTTTGTACAGTTCACTGAGGTGATGCTAGTAAACCTGCCCTTTTGTTTTTTCAAATAAAAGGCTGATGATCTAAGTAGTTTCTTTAACTGAATAATGTGTTAGAAAGTCGTTACAGTAGTTACATGTGGACTCACATCTCTCTTAAATACCAGCGGGGAGACATGACTGTTGACTCAACGAATGAATAAACTTAAATTATTACACAACATTTTAATTTGTACTTCGACTTCTAAACCTGTGCTAAAGCAAAGAGGCCAAACTCAACATGAAATGTGTTTCTGTGTGTGTGTGTACGTGCGTGCGTGCTCCGCTCTATTAATAAAATACACACAGGTGACTTGTTGCGCACTTTGAGATGTTAATCAAATAATGTACATAAAAGCTGAGAGTCTCTGAACCTGAGATATAGAATTAGTAAAAAAAACAAACAAAAAAAAACATTGTTATAAAGGAGTCTGAAATGTCAAAATAAAAGCCTTCACATGTCCTGTCACAAGGAGCTGTTTCTATCAGGACTGACATAAACTTCTGTCAGTTGTCCCAACCCGGCTCCAAGGCTGTGCCAAAATAGAAAGACAAACGCAAGCTGGCTACTAGCAATTGGCATTTATTGGCCCCAGAAACATAAATCAACCAAGGCAAAATGTGTAACGATCAGTATCAGTCATGAAAGCATGTGTGAGTGTGTGACAACAGAGGTGTAGATCAAAAGAAACCAAAAAGACATGCTGCCATCAGGTCTGCCAGTGAGCAGAGATCAGCTTCCCCCAGAGAGACCGTCTGCAGAATCAGGGCAGTCTTTGTAGGCAGAGCACACTGGCCCAGGTGTAGCTCATGCAGCTGACGACCCTCCACTCAGCACCTGCAAAACACAGCCCACAAGGAACGGGGACACCTAGTGCCTGGGAGGAGGGATCGTCACACCCCCCCTCTTAAAAAAATGGGGTTCCCATCCAGCCCAGACAGACACCGTGACAACCAACAATAATATTTAACAAGGATGAGACTTTATCATTCAGAACTTGCTTTGGTCAACCAAACATACAATCGACTGTTTACCAAGTTCTTCCTTTGGTCCACCTTTTACATACTGCAACCCATACTCACAGCTTCTGCAGTGACCTTCCCCCATATCAGCCAGCCAATCTCCACCCTGCAACCTGATATCCCTGGAGCACCTAGAGAAGCAACTTAAGAGTGGTAGTGGGGAAAAAGGGAGACCAGGAAGATCACAAACGGTAAATCAGTAACAAGGTGCTCTTGACAGAGCATCAGCCACAGTATTTTCTGAGCCCTTAATGTGGCGGATATCCAAACAGTATGCTTGCAGAAACAAAAACCATCGCATCAGTCTGCGGTTCGGACAGCACAAAGAATGAAGGAAAGTTATCGGGTTATGATCTGTATAGACCACCAGAGGAGCACTGGACTCAACATAAACATCAAAATGTTGTAATGCCCACACAAGGGCAAGAGTCTCTTTCTCTATAACAGAATAATTCAACTGGTACGAGTTAAATTTCCAAGAGAAAAAACACACTGGACGTTCAATACCATTTCGGTCAGACTGAAGCAACATTGCACCGGCACCTACATCACTTGCATCCACCTGCAGCTCAAACAGACGGTCCATACATGGTGCTGCAAGGACAGGAGGTGAACACAAGACAGTTTTAACATTCTCAAAAGCCTGTTGACATGAAGCTGACCAGATGTACTTTGCCTTAGCTTTCAACAGATCAGTCAAAGGAGCTACCACAGTTGAAAAGTTCCTGCAAAAACTGTGATAGTAACCCACCAAGCCCAAAAAACGCATGAGCTTCTTCTTGGTGGTGGGCACCGGATATTGCTCGTCCGCAGTCATCTTTGCTTGCACTGGCCGCACCTGCCCTTGCCCCACTACCTTCCCAAGGTAGGTAACTGTAGCCTTGGCAAACTCACACTTAGCTAAATTGACTGTCAGGTGGGCGTCACGCAGTCGGTCAAACAGCTTCCTAACGCAGTCAACGTGATCTTCCCAAGTATCGCTGTAGATAACAACATCATCAAGGTGCACCAGACAACCATCCAACCCAGACACAACCATATTCATGAGCTGCTGAAAGGTCGCCTGTGCATTCCGCAATCCAAAGCTCATCACAGAGTAGGAGAAAAGACCAAAAGGAGTAGTAAACGATGAAATCTCTCTAGCTCTTTGAGATAGTGGAACCTGCCAATAACCTTTGAGTAAATCAAACTTGCTGACAAATTGAGCTGAGCCCACCTGATCCACGCAGTCCTCTATGCGTGGCAGTGGAAAAGCGTCAGGTTTAGTAACCCCGTTTACCTTGCAATAATCTGTACAAAACCTGGGACTTTTGTCAGCCTTGTCCACAAGCAAACAGGGGGACGCCCAGCGAGAGGATGAAGGTTGAGCAATATTATTGTCAAGCATGTATTTAATTTCTTTCTCCATTACCTGGCGTTTCTGTTCAGACACCCTGTAAAATCGCTGACAGATTGGCTGTGCATCACCCACGTCGATATCATGCTCTATCAAATATGTACAAGTTGGAACGTCATCAAACAAGCACAGATAATTATTAATCAGAGCCGACAACTCTACGCGCTGCCCCTTGGACAAATGTCCAAACAATGACTCCAAATTATCCAGCGTTTCCGAGTTCTTTAACCGGCCCCGCAACAAGCTCTCGTCAGGTGAAACCCCACCCCATCATCCTCATATACTGACACTTTGGCAGCTGAATGCCTTGCCACAGTTTCCGCCATTACCACTGGGTTAACTGTCTGCTGTTGCCCCCCCCCCCCCGTTGCACAAAACTGTGACCCAGGGGTGTAGTAGGGTTTTAACAAGTTAACATGACAAAGTTGAGTGTTTCTTCTACGTATTGGTGTTGACAACAGATAGTTCTGCTCAGAAACCTGACGCAAAACTGTGAACGGACCGTGGAATTTAGCCTGAAATGGAGAACTGACCAGTGGTAACAAAGCCAAAACCTGGTCACTTGGACTGAACTGGTGAATTTCAGCGTTACGGTCATACAAATTCTTCGTTTTTGGGCTAGGGCTAAAGGCTAAACTTTCTTTAGCCCTTTCCCAAGCTACGTACAATCGATGCCGGAAACCATTAACGTTATCGATCAGATTCTGAGATGGTTCAGGTTGGGCAACCGGATCATGCAGCAGCGCTAATGGCCCACGCAGTGTATGTCCAAACACAACATCATTTGGACTAAACCCAGTGCTCTCTTGCACAACCTCTCTGGCAGCTAACAACAACCATGGCAGCCCCTCCTCCCAGTCCTGATTTAACTCAACAGAATATCCCCGCAACAGAGACTTGAGAGATTGATGAAACCTTTCCAGTGCTCCTTGGCTCTGAGCATGATATACGGAAGCCTGATTATGTTTCACTCGGAGCTGCTTCAACACTTGGGCAAACAGGTGAGATGAAAAGTTAGAACCCTGATCACTTTGAACCACTTTTGGAATTCCAAAGGTTGAAATAAACTGTGTCAGTGCTTTGACCACAGATTTCGCAGTAATGGTACGCAATGGATACGCAGCCGGATATCTGGTACTTTGGCACATTACTGTGAGCAAATAATTACTTCCAGATTTTGAACGTGGCAAGGGACCAACACAATCAATTATCAGATGCTCAAATGGCTGCGAAATCGCTGGAATGGGAGACAGAGGAGCCGGCTTAATGTTCTGATTAAGTTTTCCTGTCATCTGACAAGTATGACATGTTTTAATATATCCAGACACATCCCTCTTCATACGAGGCCAAAAAATACCTGAGGATATATTCGTATGTCTTACCGACCCCCATATGTCCTGACTGGTTGTGTGACGCTCTCAGAACCTCCTCCCGAAATTTGGATGGAACAACAACCTGCAAAACAGGAATACCCACAAAAGTTTCCCCATGTGGCACCCATTTTCTCACCAGCAACTCATCTTGTAGCAGATAACCTTTTGCAGCGCTCTGCCCATCAACATTAGAAAGCACTCTGTCAAACAGCTCACTAAGTGTAGGATCAGCCCGTTGCTCTGCCGACAGGTCACTGCGGGAAACAGACAAGAGAAAGTCAGGTGTAGATAACAAAGAAAGCCCCCCTCTCCTCTACACTACTCTGCTCAACGTCAGGTTCTGGTTCCCCACGGCACATAGCACGTGTAACTGCGCAAGCTGTGAAAACACTAGGAAAACCCAGCGCACTCTCATCGGGTACAGTAACAGAGGGAGAAGGGGTTACTATCGGAGCTGGCGGAACATCAGCCCACACCTGGCTACCAGCCAGATCGTTCCCCAAGATGACGTGAATGCCTCGGATTGGTAGTGCGGGACGTACACCCATAACCACCTCGCCCTGAACCAACCCACAGTCAAGTTCCAATTTATGCAATGGAACAGGCAACACAGCTAAACCCATTCCCCTCATCAAAATGTAGTCCCTTGTATCACTTCCCTCAGAAAAAGACTGAGGAAAGAAAAAAGGCTCCAGTGTCTCTCAAGATTTTCACCGGTACCTTGATACCACTCCCTACTAGCAACACATGGCCGTCTGACACAAAAGCTGAGAATTCAGACTGCTCCAGGCTGCAATCCGCTCCAGGCTCTCTCTTTTCATATGAGGAAATGACACAGGGAGAACTGATCTTTCTGACTGAAGCAGGCAGGCTTGGCATGCACACTACCAAGCCCACTTTTAGCACTGGACTTAACAGGGCATTCAGCTTTCCAATGTCCCCTGCCCTTGCAATAGTGACATAATTCATTTGGGTCAACCTGCCTCTGACCCCATGTAGCCCGTTCTGACCTACCCAGGCTAGGACTAGCTCCTCCCTCCCACCGTTTACCTGCTGGTCAGATCTGGACTTCATCTTGTGCAGGTTGACTGGATGAAGGTTTAAATCCAGAGATGAGGTGTGACTATAGAACACACGCGCACATAATGGCCGTGCAGGATTCCACGGTTGCTGAGTGAATCAGTGACGTATCAGACTAGATTTATCAGCTGATGACACTTTGATATTTTATTTGTCATTAGAACAATAAGCCTGTCTGTGTGAAAGCATTAAGCAGTGTGCGTCCTCATACAAGCCACCTTTAGCTCCAGACCCTCAGTTTGAGAAGATCTGCCTCAGTGGTAATAATGGTCAGAATATATATATGTCTATCTCTGCCATTGGCCTTTTGACCATACCACAGGTTAGTTCAAAAAAGCACAGGGAGGCTGCTTTCAGTTATTATGGCCCCCAAATGTGGAACAGCCTGCCGGAGAGCCTCAGGGTCGTGGAGACTGAGGTTTTTAAAAAGAGACTCAAGACCAACCTTTTTAACCAGGTTTTTATTTTATTTTTTAAATTCCTTTTATGCTTTGCTTATCTGAGCATTTGTATCCTTTATCCTTTTTTACTGTTTTAGTCCCTCACGTTTTTAGCCTCCATGCTTTTGTTTTATTTTACTGTTTTAGTCTGTCAGTTTTAATCTCCAGTGTTTCCTCATGGGGGCCTGCCAGACTGGGAGTTGTCTCTGGTCTGCCGCTGGGGGTGCTGTCCCATGGACGGGTCGGCTCTGCACCCTGGTGCGGGGCCTCCTGTCTGCCCGGGTTGGGTCGGTCTCTGTGGCGGCACTCCCTGCGGCCTTGGACCTAGATCGCTCTCAGTGTGGCCGGCCCCCAGAGGTAGCTTCCTCAGCGCCTCAGGTCTCAGTGCCCGGCCATGTCTCTTTAGTGACAGCTAGTGTATGTGTGAGTGTGTGGGTCTGTGTGTCTGCGTGCGTATGTATGAGTGTGTATGTATTTGTGTGTCCCTGTGCATATCTGTGGGGGGTGGGAGGGTTGGGTTCTTTTGATTTTCTTCTCTTGATTTTATTTGCTTTTTTTTTTATCTTTCTTTTTTTTAAATCTCTGTAAGGCACTTTGTGCTACTTTTTTGTATGAAAAGCACCATACAAATAGAAATTGATTCATGCAGACAATTTTAGCCCAAACCTCCTTCTCCTCCACCTGCAGATGATTGCAAACAGCTACAGCCCCCACCAGAAACATCCACTGCCAGTAAACATCCAGTGACTAAAATGCAGTAAGTGCTAAACTAAAGAGTCATTATAGAAAGATCTGAACTCCATGTGAGAGGATAAAAACACATTTTTAGAACTTATTATTATTATTATTATTATTATTATTATTATTATTATGTTTTGTATCATCTCAGACAAACATCAGCTGGTGGATCTATGCTGTTCCTAAAGGCATTATGAAACTGGGTCAGCTGTCGATCATGTAGAAGTCAAAGCTGTGTAACCTTCATGGCATTGTCCTCCAAAGAGCTGCTAGAAATCATCAATACACTGAGGTAAGCCACACATTTGTTAGATTTCTCATGGGTTTTGATTTACTGAAGAACTTTTAAATGTATTTTTATAAATGATCTAATCTAGATTTAGAACAAATAAATGCATATATTATCCTCCTGCAAGAGATAATATCCGGTGTCTTCACTTGAACAACAGCAGTGAATCATCACATCTCTCCACGTGGTTCCTCTCAGTCAAAACTCAAGATCAACCAGAGCCCAACAAGGTCCTGACCCGGGACCTCTCTGCTGCTGCAGGGAAAGAGACAACAGAACTCCTTTCAGAGGGACAATAAAATATCAGCTTACATTATTCTGTTCTCAATTAATCATTTTAAAATGGTCCAGCTGAAGACGCTGATGTTTCATTTGTCAGTATAACAAAGCTTGTCAATGTGAAAGCATGTAGTCGTATGTATCGTCATACAAGCCCCACAGGATATGTAGCCCCAGTTACACCTTTACACCTAAAGGTGCCTTAATGTCTTTGTTTGTTGACAAAGGTTTTCACATTTGTATGATAATTTAAAATGATTGTGATAATGATACTGAAATAATAATGAGTAATGATACTTAGGCAACATACTGGTTTAGATAATAATATTACAACTTATCAAGACAAAATATTCATATAAATGTATCTGGTCTTGTAAACATTCTGTGTCAAATGTTTGTTTTTACCAAAGAAAAGTCAGTCGTTACAAAGAAGTCACAGTTTACAGACACAGGTCTTCATTCAAATAAAATTAATATAAGTACAGATTGTTGACATTTGTGTTTCCTGCTGATAAATATTTTCTTGTATCATTTAAAAAAAAACACAACTGAAAAACCTCCAAAACTACCTTTCATTATACATTTGACAACATATTCGATAACAACAAAACATTTCATGTAGCCTGTTATCGAAAGAATGAAATTCTTATTCGTGGAAATAAAAAATCCAGATGTGCATAATGCACTACAACAGCAGTAAGAGTTGTACTATTATACTTTTTAATATTGATTAAAAAATATAATTCAAACTGAGATAATAATATTCACAATATTAATTAGGTAATAATACAAACTTAGAAATATTTATGTTTTCCATAAGTGTGTAAACAAGCTGTTCTCAGATGAAAATAAAGTCCCAGAACACTAATTTAAACTTGAAAGGTGGCAGGGTCCGCCACATAGAAACAAAGAAAAAATTATGAAATTACAGTAAAACACTGTAGTTAGATTTCAGATCTTCTTGTTGATATTTCTTTTCTCTCACTACCAATTTAAACAGTTAATTGGTAACTGTATCAGAACACGTTGTTAAAGTAACAGTTCCGACCCTGAAAGCCCTGGATATACACTGATATATCAGTCAAGTGGGACCTCTAACCTCTCATCAGAGTTTGACCCTGTCTGAGTGATGAACATCACCATGCAGTCTGTTTGCTGAGCATGAATGGGGACAATTTCAGAAATATGATCATACATCTCATTGACTGTACAGACTGTAATTACAGTTTCTGTCCACAACATGTCAGAGTATGCCTCACTTAGTTAGAACTAGGTATACTGTCCTTTCACTTGCTGATGGTATATGGCCGGTGTGTAGAGAGCTCAGAGTGTTGAATTGTGTGTGTGTGTGTGTGTGTGTGTGTGTGTGTGTGTGTGCATATAGAGGAGTAGAAACAAGTGCAATGCAAACCTTCACCATGTTCCACTACAGACGTATAAGCTGTAAATAATGGTCATAAATCAGTTCTTCATTCATCCCTAAGCCTTTAGTTGAAGCAGGTTTTAGGTGACCAGGTTGAGGACAGCCCCACACATCAACTTCTTCAGCATGACACTTGCTTTGTCTGTTGTTGCTTTACCATGAATTTAAATCTGAAAATCTACACCTTTTGACCAGAAGACTCATTAGAAAGTGAGAACATGGTACTTGTTGGTATAGCCGAGAACTATACCAAGAAAAAGTGAATTTGATTCACACTCAGTCTTCCTGATTAGATTCTGATCAGTTGTATAACTTGGGACTCTTTATTTTTCATGGCTCAAACTATTAGACACTAATACATAATGTTAGGTCAGTAGCTTTCTTTAACTTGGTGCTTAGCTGAAGCATTTATGGCGTCAAGAGTCCTTTACGTGCTTCGAGTTTTCTTTGTTATTGCTCTTACTTGGTTTGTTGAAGTTGATTGTAGTCTGTCCGGTTGGGCATGTGTGGATTGTGTGAGCATGTGCATGTGTTGGCTCTAAGCTCTAACATGCATCAAATAAATCGAATGAACTTAAAGGTACAAATAAACAAAACATATGCTAATATCACTCGATCGATTGTGATATCCAAAAAGGTAGCGTTCTATATTGTGTCTGTAAAGTGTCGAGAATCAAAACAAAGGCAGAGCAGAAAAAGAATGTGTGCTCTCTCAGCATTCACTGTTTGTTTGCACCTGCATGCAATTAGTGACTTTATTATAAAGGCCTTTCGTTAATACCACTGGTCAACATCAGATGGTGGCATTTCTCTTGTATTTAAATGTGTATCTAAAAATGAACTAAAAATGGCTCCAACACATAAAGAAATGATCATTCAGATTAACTTAGGATCTATTTGAGTTGTGGCATGTTGGATGAGCACCTAAACATTTGATTTCACCAGAGCTTGATGGGATAAATGTGGATGTTTACACCCTTTTGTTTGGAAAGATTTAAGAGAGATGCTTTACAATGCCTTCTTAAAATGGGCTGTACTCCACAAGGATTGTTTGTTTTTCACTAAAGTCAGTTCTGCTGGGATCTGTGCTCAGAATCAAGCCGTGGAAGTCTTCTGTGGCTCGTGCGTAAAAGTAGCAGCTGCTGATCCACACAAGGGTTTTTCTATACACAGGCGCGCGCGTGCACACACACCATGTTAAAGGTTTCTTTTCACAATAACTCAGACTATTTCGAGAAAGAGCGCATGATCAGTTTCCACTTCACCAATCACAGCCATTTGTTCTGTCTCTGTCCAATAGTCAGGTGCATGAACACTGCTTGGCCCGGGCATTGTTTGCGTCTCTTCATTGACCTTTGCCTCTTCAGTCAGGCTCCTTACTTTCATGTAAATCACTCTCTGCCCCTTTTAATTTATTTAATAGTTTTCCTGGTCTTTCCTGGTCAGCACAAATCTAAGCTTTTATTCAGCTCTGAACGAGACGACAAATTGTTCCTCACACAGCAGGATGTCTTTGGTTTCTCTTGTCTCTTGTTTCAGATAATAAACAACGGTACATTGTACATCGATGGGTACATTAACTGGAGAACTGTACTTGTATTATTTTAGACTAATTTATAAACTAATGTTCGCTACAGTTGTGCCACAGCAGCCAAAGGACAGAATATTACAAAAAAAACAATAACATTAAATGGGTAAGAATTAGAATAAACCCGTATATACATATATGTTATTGTACAAAATTATCAGCAGCTGAGAGAGACGGGTCATGTTGTTATTTATTTTATCTTTCCGTTACAATCTGCTCAACACGTGATTAAATAGAATTAAAATAAATATCCTGCTGCAAAGTTTGTAAATAGTCACTAAGACACAAACTTCCCCTTTACTGGCCTCTTTTGGCAGCTAATACAACTGTACACCCCTACGTCGTCCTGTTTTTTGTTTTGTTTGTTTGTTTGTTTGTTTGTTTGTTTAAATGAAGTGGTAATATCTGAACTAGATAAAATAAGCGTGGCAAAACATTCATTTTAATATTTGCAATCCAGCCTGGTAAAGACAGTGGTAAAGTCATCCGTCTTTGAAGTTCCGATTTGATTTCCGTAACAATAAGCAGAAGATCTAGGAATTAGTTGCAAGCATGTGATTATATACATGTATATCTCCGCAGAGTCCGCCTGTGACTGCTGTGGCTGTGATCACACTCTGCAGCTCTGCTCCGTTGGTGCTGAATATCTGCCTCAGCAGCGCACAGATGAAAATCACAATAAGTCGGTGCCCGTCAAAGTTAACGGCAACAGCCATCCCGTGAGGCTCCTTGTACAGAGCCGTGCTGCAAACTGAGAGATGACATCCCGGAGAGAAACCTGCTGCACAGCCCCGATGATTCTTCCGCCTGATCCAGCCATTGTCTCTGCTTCAACATCGTAATGTTCCGCATTTTATGGAGCATTTTTTCGATTAGAAAATACAGTGAAATGTAAGACTTTGACAAATCCTTTTCCCTCCTCCATGCTCCGTACAGGGAGACAGCGTAGCTACGACTCATCGTGCGCTTTGTACAGCGTGGCAGCGGTGCGTCACACCTTCATGCGAGCTTTCACTAAATGAGGCCGAGGAGCCAGTTGTTCATTTCAAGTTTGAAAGATTTGTTTCTAAATTTACGGAGTTGAATTTTACATGTTTGTGAAACTGAAACACTCTTGTTTAAGTCTGAATAATAAAATCCAACATGTGTCTGTTATAACGTGTGCGCGGCTGTATGTGTCTCCTCTGCTCATTAAATCTCGTTTCCAAACTTTAACCTGTCTTGATGTCCTGGCCCGTTGTTCAAAGTTTTCTTTCATGTGTTCAGAACAAATATGCATAAAAACATTTCAAACACACCAAACTGACACTAGCCTCTGTTTATTTGTTGCCGCACATTAATGATGAGCACAACAATGAGCACACAAGAGACTCGTGCCGGCTCCATTACTAATTACATTCAGAGTGTGTATAGAGAAATAATCGCCGCTGATTATTAATGATGGTCCCACATTGATTCGAATTCTCCTCCTCCTCCTCCTCCTCTCACGAATGCTTTGTACGACAAACGCCGGCACATCGTTTTTCTGGAGGTTTCGGCGCACGGGATTGTCAGGAGTTACAGTGGCAGCGTGTCTCCTTTAGAGAGTGAAGCACTGCCTGTGTTGGTGTGGCGCAGCCAGAGTGGGCGCGCGAGGGTAATGTTTCCGAGGTTGTAGAAGGGTTTCGCCTGTATTGGCGAAGTGTCGGTGCTGGGCATTCAAACCATGAGCATTGCGCTCCCGTGGACAGTTATCATCGGAACCCCTGGTCATTATTACGTCATTACACCTGTGTGAGGGGAGCGTTCCCTCTCGGGCGAGGAGGTATGAAGATCACAGCCAGCTCGTTTCCATTTACCAGAAGGGTAAACGTGAGACGCAGAGGCTCGTCAAAGCGCAGCCTTAGTTCAAATCCTTTAAAGTAATTAAGCACCGCAACCACCGTTCTGTACGCGAGGTCCATCGCTGCTGCAGGAGGTGAACACGATATGAGTAACAATGAGTATGGAGAGTGTAACCTCAGTACATGTTGCTGGAGACTTACCGTTATAGAATGAAATCGGCCGCTCAACAGACGGCATTTCCCTCCCGGCAAACACCTCTTCACTCACCTTGCCAACACTTTTATCATCTTTGTTAACTCAACACCATTTAACCACAGAACGAAGGACATAAATTAACACACTGTCGCAATCATTTTACACATCATCTTATTTACACAAACATTCACGAACCGTATATTACCACACCAACACAATAACCACAAATCATTGCGCGACAGTCCTCAAGGGGCGTTACAATACCTTTGTGTGGACCAGCAGCAGCTACTTTTTTTCGCACGAGCAAAGTTCGCACCAAAACTGACTTTAGTGAAAAACACAACGACCTCAGGGCAACACAAAACAGAACACAACACAACACCAGGTCGACCAGTCGTTTGTACAGCTAGTGCGTTTGCTTGTCGGGCGCGGTCAGCCTCTGTGCCATCCAGAGCGCACACAGGCTCACACACCGTCGTGTGAGTGCTGGAGAAGCTGTAGGAGGACACATGTTGGATTTGATCAAACAGGCTTAAACAAGAGCATTTCACTTACACAAGCATGTAGAATTCAACTGGGTAAAGTTAGAGACAAATCTTTTAAACTTGAAATGAACAACTGGCTCCTCGGCCTCATTTAGTGAAAGCTCGCATGAAGGTGTGACGCACCGCTGCCACGCTGTACAAACGCACGGTGAGAGTCGTGCGCCGCTTCCCCGTACGGAGCAGCCTCAGCCAACTGCGCCTCCCTCCCCGGTGAGACACCGGAATTCCTAATCGTAGAATTTAGCACTAAAGTCGCAGCGCAATCGGTAGGAACACAAGCTGTGACTTGTCTCTTCTTTAATATCACCGTCTTACCTGCGCTGTGTTACTTCTAAAACGCTGCGCAAATGAGAGCAGAGCTGCTTCACTCTCCTGTGACTCACACAGGTAGAAACACTTTGTGTGGATCAGCAGCAGCTACTTTTACTCACGAGCCGCAGGAAGCTTCCACAGCTTGATTCTGAGCACAGATCCCAGCAGAACTGATGTTTCTTTAACTATGAAGCTCTTTTCTAACAGCGCAATTAGAGAATGGCCTATGAAGTATGGAGCCCAGAAATATTGGATTCGTGAAGAACTTATGGAAGAAAATGTTTTTATCTCATCTCAAAGTTACAGCAAAACGCCTTTTCAATTTCTGTGGATTAACTTTGGCCTTCAGGCCTGTGTGAGTATGAGAGAGTGACTGGCACAGAGGACACGTTCATGTTATTGTAGATCAACCTGCACATGAAATGGTGGGAGACTGACTCCGACCCAGATATTAGCCTGGGCCCAGAGTCACTGCACACTGCAGCCAAAGCAGCGGGAGTACTCCTTGAGCAGCTGAGCTGTCTGCACACCAGGCTGGAGGAATGTGGTCACACACTGAGGAGGACAGCTGATTGATCCTGTAGCTGGAAATCACACTGCATTTGTCAAATTACAGCCTGTAAAAAAATGACATAACAGTGTGATTTAGGTGTGTTGGTGTCTGGTCTATAATGAGGATATACATGTTTATGTTATATCTAGTTTTTGTCTCATTAAATATAAATTTCAACTGGTTGTTTCTTAGTTTGAAAATATCAGGATAAATCAGGTTTTTATTATTTTCTAATAAAGAACACCTTTCTAGTTGTTGTCTAATTTGATACAAATGATATATTTTTAATGTTGTTAGTGAACTCATCTTATAAATGTCTTTGTTCACTATCTAATAAAGA
>CAEMYA010000312.1:130117-164410 GCA_903131615.1 Diplodus sargus | reverse complement strand
CACACATACATACATACATGCATAGCGATACAGTTTAAGTTCACCCACACTTTGTATAATTAAAAAATGTTGACAGTGCAAATACTGCTGTTGCATAAACTGTGCATAAGATTTGAACATTTTGAACATTTTAACATGCAAAAAAAAACACCACCGTACCATAAAATCCAATATACATAACAAAAAAATGCACAATAACTAAATCCAACATACTTAAACACACACACACACACACACACACACACACATACATACATACACACACTCACATTAACATTTTTCAGTTCTCACAAATGACGTCATGTCATTAAATGCAATAAACAGTGATTCTGGAACAGATCTGTGTCTTCCTTATCCCGTTAATAAACATATTACAGTATGTAACCATATTCTGTCCGTTGCACTAACTGTTACAAGCAGCATTAGCCTACCTGCTGCAAAATTACACTAATTGTACAAGACAAGTAGAGCTATTTTATCCAGTGTAATGTATCATTTACCACTATCTTGTTTTTTCTTATCCTCCTCTTACTTTCTCTTCTTTCTTTTCTGGCTTCCTGATCCATAATTACGCTTCATGTGATGACTGAGGTTTTGTATTTTGCGGCAGCAGAGGTCATGAACCTGGCTGGCTGGCTGCTGTCAGGGACTACTGAGAGGGGCCCCCTTGAGGGGGATCCCGATAACAGTGTCATTGCGCTTTGCTGCACTGACTATCAAAGGGGCACCCACACAGTTTGTCGTTGCATTTTATTCATAACCAGTCGCAATTGCTTGGGGCCCCATGACCGCTCGGGGCCCCAAGCAATTGCTTGGTTTGCCTGCCTTCTCGTGACGGGCCTGGCAGCAAAAACAACAGCCGTGGCATCAGGCTCAACACATCCACTTCATCACACACGGCACTAGTGCGTAAAGGTATTGCGCAATGGTTATGCGCGGCATTTCAACACTGTCCATCTTCAAATTTTAAATAACTTGTACGTCTGGCTGTGAAACACTGATCTTCAAACTCCACTTGTTTAGCCGTTTTCCAGTTACAGCTTGAAGTAGTATCATACCAGTATGTTGTGAAGAGAAGTAGTTGTTAATCCGTGCCACGAGGAGAGCGATGAATGAAACACACCACTCCGCTCATCCATCCACAGTCCACAAAGATCCCACTAGTCCAACACTGAGGGGTCCTTCCTTTTAGTCCAAAATCAAAAAGGGCCACTTCGGCACCATGGGGGTGAATCGTAAGCAGGCAAGTCATAATGTCCAGTCAAAGCTCTTACTTTCTTCTTGATGATTTATTATTCCCAAAAAACAAGCAAGCAAAACAATAAAACAAACAAATCTTGTTTCCTGCATGCCTCTCTTGCGCTGGTAAAAAACCATGTGCCCACCCAGGCGCTTTCTGGTCCTCCACCTGCATTCCCTATATAATCTCCAGTGCCCAGTGCTACCCAATTTACAAAGAAACAAAAACCTAAAAAATTTGTGAAACAAAACAATAATATTTACCTCAGATTACTAATAATAAGAAATAATATCACGAATTGAACCAAAAAATAAAACTATACTATAGCGACTATCCTGCCCTCCTGTAGTCACTCGGCATGGGAGTCGGAGACTGTTTTTACGCGCTCAACAAACAACTGTCCATGCACTTGTCCATGTTCGGGTGAGGTTCCCATTTATTAGACAAAAAGTATTATAACAAAAACATGACTAAACTAATGCAAAAAACTCCAAAAACTATTAAAGTGATGCTGATGGAAAAAATAAAGGAGTGAGCTGGTCGAGCGAGTGGTAAAAACCCCATACTCCCCTGATTACCTACACCTGTGAATAGTCTGTTAACTGCTGGTCTGAGGCCATGCGCTAGATTGACAGGGGTGCAGTGTCACCAGTAAGGCGCCCCTTGTGCTGGACTGACGACCTGAAGAAAAAACTCTCAACTTACTAATTAGTCTGTTATGACCCTCACCAGTGGTCATGAAAAAATGAGATTGCAGATACAGGGGACCAAAATTAGTAGCCACGTCAGGTTGACTGAGCTCAGCCAGAGAGATGGGGTGAGGAGCTCAGACATCTGGAGACAGCACAGAGGGTAGCCACTGCTCCTGCATGTGGAAACTAGCCAGCTGAGGTGGTTAGTGAATCTGTTAGGATGCCTCCTGGGCCCCTCCCTTTGGAGGTTTCTGAGCACAACCAAATGGGGGCAGACTTTATGAAGATCGAGAACTTTGAGGGATCACATATATCATCTGGCCTCATAACACCTTGGGATCAAACAGAAAGTGCTTGAAAGCACTACTGGGCAGAGGGACATCTGGAATACCATGCTTAGCGGACCGCCAGGGCCAGTACCGGCCCTGACCAATTTGGTGACCTGGGCAAGATTTTAGCTGGCTCACCCTTGCATTGGAGTCAATTTCACAATCAGTTTTCATACACTCACACAGAAACTGCATGTATGTATTCAAGATTGTATTTCTTTTAAGTCAAAAATATCACACCAAATAAAAACTGAAGAAAGAAACAAGTGATAAAATAAAAATACAATATAAATCAGGCATTGCACAAAGATATTAAAGAATATTCTATTTACATGCAAACTAAAAACATTCTGTGTCACTCTGCTGTGCTGAGGTAGAGGGACAGGAGCCTCTGATGCTGTGTCACTGGGGTGGTGCTGAAATATTATAAAAGTGCATCTGAAGAGAGAAGTCATGGACCACTGCATGTTACATTTTAATAGAAAAAAACAGATGCTTGGTGTGTGCTATACATAAGACTAATAATGAAAATACGATGAGATTCATTCAACTTAATTGTCATTGCAAAATATATTAGGGCTGTCAAACGATAACATTTTTAAAATTTGATTAATCACAGGGTAACTGTGGATTAGTTAACATTAATCAACATTCCTAAATATGACCGAAGATTTCAAATTTTCTCTGTATATTGTTGTTGGAACGGAAAGATAAATGACAGGAGGCAGATATACAAGTTTAACATTTATTTTTTATTTATAACAAATCAAAATTATATTATTACTGAGATTGAAAAATAACGCACTTTGACTATCTCCTATGCCTCTTAGCGAATACAGGTTGTGTTATTGAGTTTTTTTAAAAAAACAAAAAACTAAAATATAACCTTCATTCTAAACAATTTGGGCATCTTAATTAAATGTGGCCTTTTACTTATTCTTCTTTTAGCCAGTTGTTGAGGCAAACTAACTGGTTAACATTTTCTGAATGTAAAGCTGACTGTACCCATAGAGTTTGTGAATTTTAGTCATTACTGTGCCTGTTGACGGTGCCTCGCAGAACACGTCAAGAGGTGAAACTTTCAGAACTTCTCTGAAGCCTGTGTCTTCGACAATATTAATCTGTCTAAAGTCCTTGGCAATCCATTTGCAATCGTGTCAGTCAACTTGTCAGAGGTAGACTTACTTAATACCCTGCGTTCGGTGAGGGTGGTCTGCTGCCAGCCAGACGTTACACCTGAAGTTGAACCCCTGACAAATTCATGCTTGGCATTGAGATGATACTTAAAGCCTGAGATGCTTGGGTGAAATGTAAACTACTTCCTGCAGTGTGTGCAAATTGGTCTCAGGTGAGTGGCCAGACTCCTGGATAGGGGCTGGACTAGACTTGTAGTCAAGACCGCCTAAACCGAGACCAAGACACTACCAAGACCAAGACCAAGACAGACCAAGTCAAGACCAAGACTAGTTCAGCTCAAGACCGAGACCAAAAAAACCCCTAGTTTTTTTGCCATTTTGCATGAGTTGTATAACATAAACACCATACTGGATTCAGCTGCTTAGTATAAATACGAGATTGTATTATTTCAACTACAGGCACAATAATACAGAGACAGTGCATGTCTTGTGTGTGAACTCACTATAAATGTTTTCATCAATTGGCTGAAATCAAATATGTGTAGCAATTGCATGACCACTATTTCTATACTATTTGAGGATTGACTCTTGAGTGCTGTTAAGGACTGACATGACTATAGTCCCAAAGTCATCTAACAAAATAACAAGCCTCCAACACCACCCTGCACCTCAAAAAAAGTCTAATGAATGGGAAATATGTTACTGATTTAAATTGCAGCCTTCTTGGACGTCCTGGCTGGGGCCCTGCATACGGCTCCAATCTTACTGGGAGATTTCAACATGCACGTCGGCAATGATGGAGATATCTGGAGAGGCATGATTGGTAGGAACGGCCTCCCTGATCTGAACCCGAGTGGTGTTCTATTATTAGACTTCTGAGCTAGTCACAGTCTGTCTATAATGAACACCATGTTCGAACACAAGGATGCTCATAAGTGTATGTGGTACCAGAGCACCCTAGGCCAAAGGTCAATGATCGATTTTGTGATCGCATCATCTGATCTGAGGCCGTGTGTTTTGGACACTCGGGTGAAGAGGGGGGCAGAGCTGTCAACTGATTACCACCTGGTGGTGAGTTGGGTTCGGTGACAGGGGAAACCCCTAGACAGACCTGGTAAGCACAAACAAGTAGTGCAGGTCTGCTGGGAACGTCTGGGGGAGGCCCCTATCTGAGAAGCCTTCAAATCCCACCTCCAAATTAGCTTCTCTAGCATCCCTGTGGAGGCTGGGGATATCGAACCTGAATGGACAATGTTCAAAGCTTTCTTTAGTTGAAGCTGCAGCTGTGTCCTGTGGCCATAGGGTCTTAGGTGCCTCAAGGGGTGGTAACCCTCGGACACCGTGGTGGACACCGGTGGTCAGGGAAGCTGTCGGACTGGAGTCCTTTAGGGAGATGTTGTCCTGGGGGACTCCTGAGGCAGTTTTGGGGCACCGACGGGCCCAAAGGGCAGCAGCTGCAGCTGTGGCAGAGGCAAAGCTGCGGGTGTGTCACTGCAGTAGTCAAACAACTCCACAGTGGCAAAGCCCCAGGGGTTGATGAGATACCACCAGAAATGCTGAAGGCTCTGGGTGTTGAGGGGCTGTCTTGATTGACACGCCTCTTCAACATTGCGTCGGTGTCGGGGACGGTGCTGAAGGAGTGGCAAACATGTGTGGTGGTCCCTCTCTTTAAGAAGGGGGACCAGAGGGTGTGTTCCAATTACAGAGGCATCACACTAAGTCTACTCCAAGGTGCTGGAAAGGAGGGTCTGGCCGATTGTCGAACCGCAGATTGAAGAGGAACAATGTGGATTCCGTCCTGGTCCGGACCAGCTCTTTACTCTTGCAGGGATCCTGGAGGGGGCCTGGGAGTGAAATCTCCCAGTCCACATGTGTTTTGTGGATCTGGAGAAGGCGTATGACCAGGGCCCCAGGGATGTTCTGTAGGAGGTGCTGCAGGAGTATGGGGTGAGGGGGTCCCTTCTCAGGGCCATCCAATCCCTATATGCTCAAAGCGATAGCTGTGTGATCGGAAGTAAGTCAGACTTGTTCCAAGTGGGTGTTGGCCTCCACCAGGGCTGTGCCATGTCCCCAATCCTTTTTGTGATATACATGCACAGGATTTCGAGTCGCAGCCGTGGTGTCGAGATGATGTGGTCTTGATGGCACCATTGGCTTTAGATCTACAATGCTCACTGGATCGGTTCGCAGCTGAGTGTGAAGCAACAGGGATGAGGATCAGCACCTCTAAATCTGAGGCCATGGTTCTCAGTAGGAAACCAGTGGATTGCCTACTCCGGGTGGGGAATGAGTCCTTGCCCCCAAGTGAAGGAGTTTAAGTACCTTGGGGTTTTGTTCACGAGTGAGTGGATGATGGGGTGTGAGATCGACTGGAGAGTCAGAGCAGCGGGTGCAGTGTTGCATGTGATTCACCGCATGGTAGTGATGAAAAGGGAGCTGAACCGGAAGGCAAAGCTCTCGATCTACCGATCAATCATCGTCCCTACCCTCACCTATGCAATCTCGTTCTTTCTGCCATTAACTCATCGCTCATGACCGAAAGAGATCACGGTACAAGCGGCAGAAATTGGTTTTTCTCCGCAGGGTGGCTGGGGTCTCCCTTAGAGATAGGGTGAGAAGCTCAGCCATCTGGGAGGGACTCGGAGTAGAGCCACTGCTCCTTAGCGCGGAAAGGAGCCAGTTGAGGTGGTTCGGGCATCTGACGAGGATGCCACCAGAACGCCTTCCTAGGGAGGTGTTCCTGGCACGTCCAAATGGGAGGAGACCTAGGGGTAGACCCAGGACCAGGTGGAGGGGTTAGCCGATGTGGCCGGAGAAAGGGAAGTCTGGGGCTTGCTGCTGAAGCTGTTGCCCCCGCGACCTGATTCCGGATAAGCGGTTGACAATGGATGGATGGATGGATATATATATATTAGGGCTGTCAAAGTTAACGCGTTAATAACTCGCTAACGCAACTTCCTCTTAACGCCGTTAATTTATTTAACGCGCGATTAACACTCGGTATTAAAAAAAAAAGAAACGCGCATTGTTTGATTTACGGCCGCCGATGGCACCTGTAGTCTTGATCCAGACGGTGGCAGAAGAATAAGAAAGGAAATCAGAAGAAGAAGTAGCAGGGTTGGCGTTTGGGAAAAACATGGTGGACTGAAAAGCGAAAGCAAAAGGAAATGGAGAAAGGACTTATGAACGGCAAATTCACTTTCAAAACACTGCCAGATGGTTCGGTCTGAGGAAGAAAATACACACTTGAAGAGACGTCTGGAAAGAGCCCTTTGACTACCAGACCTAAATGGTGATTTCTGTCTGTCTCTTGCACCCTGCGGATACACATTTGCGTAACACCAGTTGATCAAGAGATGTCTGGACCTGGTTTGATCACTATGTTAAATGCGTGCCCCCATACCTCCCCCCACCCCCCGCTGTTCACTCCCTCCAAAGAGCAGACCCCTCCCTTTTGGCATCCCCTTTTGTTTACCTGTTGATTGAATCTGCCATTCTTTGTTCTGACTGTATAAAATGCGACTGTTTCATTTGCTCCGGGTCGACTCCCCGGCTCAGACCCGCTCTGTGCCTGTCGGTTCACCAGTTTACCGGTATTCTTTGAATAAACACATCACCACAGCAAACTGCTCAACAGGACTTGAATGATTTTCTTCAACAGGTCGATAGGACAAAAGTTCTGCACGTACTGTCGACATGAAATGAGTTACCATTGAAGTAAGTCTCAAATATAATTTGCAAGCCTAACACATGGCAGATGCAGTCTCCTCTCCCCATAGTGCTGAAGGCCGACGGTGATGGTGGTGATGGTGATGGTGGTGGTGGTGGTTCTCCTGCGTGGTGGTGATCCTTTTGTGTTCTCCTTTTTTTTTGGATATCACTTCCACTGCCAAACCCCTCCTCCAGCCGGTAAGCCTCAGCCTGTAGCTGTGACCTTTAGTACGGGTCCTTGGGCCTTAACCCAAGGTGGCGTTGTTGCTACTTGGTATATAACATAGTAATAACCCTTGTGTCACCACAAATGTATGACGTGAAAAAAGTATGAAATCTAAGAAAAAATGTTGACAGCCCTTGTTTGATCAAATACTTTGGTGAATTTATATTTTAATCAGTCAGTCCAGCTGAGGTCAGGTCAGTGTGTTTGGCAAAGGAGAGGCAGAGATGTACTTATTAACTCAGTTTGGACTTGACTGTTACGAGTGGTGTAAAAATGTGTTGTGATGGAAACGTTGGTGCAGTGTAAACTCTGCCCAGTAGCTAGCTTTAGTATCTTCAGGACTTGATGGCAGAATGTGGTAGCATTTAAATATCAGTTGACCATGTGTTTACTTCATTCATTGACAGATAAAAATCTGACTGTCAGGCAAAGCTGATCTTCTGTACTGGAAAGGAGACAAAGAGAAAGAGGTGATAGAGGTAAGAGAAAGAGAGGTGATTGCCCCCCTCTTGGCCCAATTGTTGAAAAGCACGCGCTAAAGTGTCCTCTTGGGGGGCAAAATGCGTGCTAAAGTGCTCTCTTGGTTGGCAAAACACACTAAACTGCCCCCTTGGCTGGTTAAAACATTATAAACTGCCCTCATGGGTGGCAAAAACGCGCGCTAAAGAGCCCTCTTGGGAGTGCCCAAGTAAGTCCATGTAAGTCTAACATTTGTTTAAATATCCCTCTGCCATTTTCACCTCAGTAAGCTGCTTCTGATTTCCATCCACAAGCTTCTGGTCGTCCTCTGGCTGAATTTCTAACCACTCTTCCAATCGAAGTGAAGTTCGTCTAAATTTGTTGTCTTCCAGGCACAGACTTGTTTCTTCAGCACAGTCCACATGTTCTCGATGGGGTTCTAGTCAGGACTTTGGGAAGGCCATTCCAAAACCACTATTTTAGCCTGATTGATACATTCCTCCACACTTGTAATGTGTGTTTTGGATCATTGTCCTGTTGGAACACCCAACTGCAACAAAGAGCTTTCTAGGTTTTCCTGAAGAATTTGGAGATAATCCTCCTTCTTCATTATTCCATGTACTTTCTTTAGAGCAGCAGATTCACTGACAGCAGTACAGCCCCACAGCATAACACTACCAGCACAGGTGTGGTGATACTGACACCTGTCTACCAGCAGCGTGGTTGACTCTTGACCATCCTGAGCAGTTTCCTCTCAGCAGCAGGTGATTGTTTGTGTTTTCTGATTGTGGCAGTGACAAAATTGTGCCATGCACTTTATACCTTAAGACAGTTGTTAGTACAGTTGATCTTGGGACCTGTAACTGCTTTGAAATGGCTCCAAGTGGCTTTCCTGATTTGTTCAAGTTTATAATGTGCTCTGTCAGATCAATGCTAAGCCCCTTCGACTTTCCCATTGTAGTGTTTGTGGCTGAGTCTGATTGGTTTATCAAACAAACCCTATTAAAATGGGCCCAGAAAAGTCACCAGCTGTGATCAGTCAGAATCACTCAGAAGAAATTTTGCCAGCAGCCATGCTGCAAAGTAAATTAGCTTTGTGGAATCACCAAAATTCATTCTGTCATTCAAGTTGCTGTATGTATATTTTTGGTCCAGCATATTTGGTCACATTTTCAGAGGACCTATAATGAATTAATTATTGAACCAAACATGGTCATCACAAAGACAGTAAGATCATTCCCCAACCAGAAGGCCTGGATGAATGGAGAGATGAGGGCTTTATTCTTTCAGTCAGGTGACAGAGAAGCATACATCACCACCAGATCAAGAGACTGAAAACTGGCATCAAGTTGACAAAGAGGAGACATCAGCAGAGACTGGAGAGGGACCTCAACACCAACAGCACCAAAGATATGTGGCAGGTGATGAGCTGAACACATTTTAAGCTTGCTTTGCTCTCCTCAACAAAGACTCTCCACCTACTCCACATCCAGAGGACCGACCACTGTCAGTAACCACAGTGGCTATGAGAAAACTGCCGCAGAGAGTGAATATAAATAATGCTGCTGGTCCAGATGATATACCTTGTTGTGTACTAATAACATGTGCAGATCAGCTGGCTGACGTTGTTGCTCACATTTTTAATATCTCACTCTCACAGAGGATTGTTTCCTCCTGCCTCAAGACACCCATCATTGTTCCTGTACCTCAAAAGTCTGCCGAGTCTAGTCTTAATGAGTACCACCCTGTGGCTCTCATCCAATTCTAATGAGGTACTTTGAGTAACTGGTTCTCCAGCACATCAAAGATGTGCACCCTGGTTACATCTCATCTCTCCTCCATAGTCTTCCTCGGAAATCACTCCATAAACTCCAACTGGTCCAGAACGCAGCTGCGCGTATCATCACCAGAACTCCCTTTGCTGAACACATTACCCCAGCCCTGCAGCAACTCCACTGGCTCCCTAACAAATTCCGCATCGATTTCAAGATTCTACTCCTCACTTTCAAGATCCTTCATAACCTGGCACCATCATATCTTGCTGAACTGATCCATATCCACAATCCCTCCTGCACCCTCCGATCCTCTTCGACCATCCAGCTCTTTACCCCATCTGCCAACCTAATCACCATAGGGTCAAGAGCTTTCAGCCGATCTGCCCCCAGCCTCTGGAACTCTCTCCCACCAGACATTCACACTTCTGACACTGTCTCCACCTTTAAATCTCGCCTGAAAACACACCTCTTCCGCGTGGCCTGCTCTGTATCAGCCTAATCATATAATCACACTCATGCCTATTCTCCATTCCACTCTACTGCACAATTCTCACCCCAGAAGCTCAGCCCTGCCTAACCCGGCCCGGTTGACTTCCTGTATGGTGAGGACGGCAGAGTCTGAACCCTGCACACACTCTTTCTCATTCTCTATTTGACTCTATTGCACTATTCCCACCCCGGAAGCTCAGCCCTGCCTAACCCGGCCTGGTTGACTTCCTGTATGGTGAGGACTACGGAATCTGAATCCTGCACACACTCTTCCCTATTCCTATCTATTGCACTAGATAGGAATAGATAGGTGAGCTTCTCACCCTGGAAGCTCAGCCCTGCCTAAACCGGCCCGGTTGACTTCCTATATGATAAGGACTGCAGAGCCTGAACTCTGCCGAGACGGCACCATGTAACTGCATCCTCTTACTGATTTATTTATTTGCACTAAATCGTCCTGTACTTGTACTGTCTTTTGTTGTACTGTTGTTGTTATGTGCGGTGTCCTTGAGTGCTTTGAAAGGCACCTTCAAATAAAATGCATTATCATTATTATCATTATTATTAAAGATCAACATTCCAACCAACAACAACCAACGGATCAGTGATTTGAAGCAAAATACTTACAATATCAACAGTCTTTGGCAACTTATATATACACTTTGTGTGTGAAATAAGCACTGTGATAGTCAGCCCTCCCTACCATGTCTTCAGTGAACTTTTTGGGAAATAAAGAGCTTTACATTCAGAAATCTACGGTAGATAACAAATCAGGATGTGAGAGGAGGGGAAATGCCCTTCACCTCATGTATGGAGAGTTGTCAGCGTTAGAACAGGTCAGGATGTCATATGAGGGGCAATTCTCTTTGCCTAAGGTATCAATGGGAAGGTAGCCAAGGCACTTACTGTCCAGTAAAACGTCAAAAGGTAACTGCCTAGGGAAGGCATAATCAACAAAAACATCAGAGGATCAGTGCTTTGGGGAAGGCATGGGTAACAACTGTCATAAAGTATGTAACCGCTGTTCTGTTGTATATACTCTAAGTCAAGACAATCTGGAAGACTGGAAAGATCCCTGTGGGTCCTTTCTCCATGGTGCATGTATTAAAGAGATCTGATTCGTCACATCTAGTTTATAATTCTTCAGAGAATTAGCAGCTCTACCTCAACAAGGAGAATTTCTCTCACAACTTCCTCCAGACAACAGTCAGAGTCCCTCTCCAGGAGTGAGAGCCAGACAGGGTCCGCTATTTACCTTTTGTTATGTCCAGCCAAAAACGTATCTTTGTCACATCAAAACACATTATAACAGCATCAATGTGATTATAAACAGTTTGCTGAGACATTTTTAGATTAATGGGTGGAAACATGTTAAACCCAGACACACACAGATCTCAACGCTATGATGTACGAAATGACACGCCTGAGTGGCTGTATGCCAGCGCTGCTTAGTTCACTGTGAACCAACAAAGGCAGCTTAGAGGCGAGCCTTCCTTGCAGCGATATTGTGGAATCTACCCTAACCCTAACCATGCTCAGCACCATTCTTCAAGCATGCACCAGACTATAAAAAGGCCAGACTAGGCAGTTACCTTTTGACGTTTTACTGGACAATAAGTGCCTTGGCTACCTTCCCAGTGATACCTTAGGCAAAGAGAATTGATAACCAACATGTCATCCTCTTTGAGTTTCGTAAGGGCACAAGGTCATTTTCTTCTTTTGGAGTATGGATAGTCAAGCCATTTCTTCAGTTCAATTTGTATTTAATTATGTTAAATGGTATAAATAAATAAATAAATAAATAAATACATACATACATACATACATACATACATACATACATACATAACAGAAGAACGTTTCTCAGCCATTATGTTACATTACATCATGTCTCAGAAGAAGCATGAATTTTCATCTGAGATTAGGGCACAAAGGACTACAACATCCAATTCTGTAGACTTAAAAATGTCAACATTTCTCCCAGTCACAGTGGACTGGTAGCAGAACTGTATCACCATGCAAGATTAGTGTGTTAGCTAACTTTAAACTTATTTCAGATCAACGTGTCAATGCAATTGTGATTTTGGAAAAAAATCATCCACACTCTTATCACATAGACTGCCTTCTTAGGCATTCAGTTTCTTTCATTCTTCTAGCCTTTATGCACAACAATTTCCTTTCTGCTTTGGCAGAGGAAACACTCTAACTGTTTTGAAGGGAAATGCTCATCCAAATAATTTGTTTATCCTGAGACACTAGAATACTGATCATCTTACTGGCCGTTTCAATAAGGGTAATGAATAATAATTCCAATAATTTAGTTGGCCTCATTTTTAATATTTAAGTGCTATTTCTTTCCATAGCTTCTCATTTATTTTCAAAATATTACTTTCTGCCACTGCAACAGTCTAATTTCCCCACTCTATTAATAACTGTCAATAATTTTGAACCCAAATCTTTCATTTTCATGTTATTATAGCAGTATATGGTACACATATGTTCTTGCCCATGTCCCTTTGTTGGTCGGTTGTTTGTCAGCAGGAGTACGCAAAAATCACTGAGCAGATTTCCACCGAAACACCAGGAGACTATTGTCTCATCCAGTTTTGGGTATTTTCAAAATGTTTAAGTTAATGTTTCAGGTAATAATGCATGGATCTTGAGGTGGCTGGTATCTATTAGTGAGTGCAATTTGATGCCGATACAGATTTAGGCCTGATTGAATCAATGGACTGACTGTTGGGCCTCGGTGGAGGTATGCACTCTAATTTCATATTAAAGACTCTGCTCTTGATCTGCTGAAGTTGCATGTGATAGGTCTCTAATTAGGAATTCTGTCTGTTCTGTGTGAAGACAGAGTTGAACTGTTTCAGTGAATAGAAGTTAATCAGAAGTGATCAGTGTGACAGAGGTTAGGAGATTAAAACTCTGAAAATAACCAGAACTTTCCTTTCAAATCCTGTTTCTGTCATGATGAACATGTCCCCACACTTAAACAAATCGTTACAAAATTCAGTTGTTACTGTCCCATGCTCTCTGAGATGAAAGTAAAACCTGGCCAGACATTAACAACAGTTATAAAACACACCAGGGTTCTAATGTAAACTGAAGATTTCATGATTGCCCCTTTATTATGTTTACCCTACAAAAACAATGAGCTTTGTCTGAGTTCTTGAGAAGACAGATGTTAACTCCTGTACAGCATTGATGGTGGAAGGTTTCTCATAAGTGCTGACCGACATGCTCATGTACAGGACAGATCAGCTGTGTGTGACTTGATATGTTCCCGGCCAGTTAAATTGCTTTTGAGTTTAGGGCATTTTGCCAGATGTCTACCCACCAGCCGGCTCACCATCCACATGTTGGCATCACTGTATGTTCGTTGCTAACTGTCAGTGTTACTGACTTATGAAACCAGATTGTGAGTTCTGCCAGGTATGTAAACGTTCTCCAGTCAAAGTAAATGAGTCTTGTAGAAAGTCCATGGTTTCACAGGCATGAGTTTTTCTGTCAGTTACTGGTAGATTCCAGCAGTGGCACTCTGACTTTCTACAAATAAGATGCAAGAGGCTTTGCCATTAACCATGTAATGCATACACAAACCCTCTGAGCTACAGTGGACTCTCTCCCTCCTTCAGCAGTGGATCTCATAGGCGATCTGAGAGTCCATGAACAGACCTGTGTGATTTAAAAACAACCCTTCAGCCTCTGATGTGATCACAGGCTCAGCCTCCCCACCCTCCCCTGCCATTCTCCTCATGGTCCGTATGTCGCCCTCCTGCTGCTGTTGCTGCTGTTTGTTAGGGGCCAGAGTTGGACTCATGGTCTGGCCTGGCCCTGAGGACAGGGTATGGCTGGAGGTGTCAGATGGAGCGGGGCATCCCAGGTTGGTGGTAGAGACAGCTGTGGGTGGAGCAGGAGGCAACACAGGCTTGGCCCTGTTGAGGACATACATCTCATGGCCACGCTCATCACGGTACTCCTCCAACTGGGCGAAGGTGGTGGGGCCATCAGAGTAGTCGTTCACATACAGGATGCTCTCCTCCTGCAGGTTACAATTTACATTCATCACTATCAGGGTACAACTTATCGATATTATATTATTATTAGAAGTGTTGCATTTGTACTGAATGTCACATATTTTCATTGTAATAGGAGAAAGTAAGATGTTGGAAAGACTTTATCATGCCAGGTAAGGAGATGCTTATCCATCAAAGTTTTGTAAGTAATAGATGATATCACGTATTCAAACCAACTTACTACAACTTATACATCTGCCTGTCCATCTAAGACAATCAAATTTGACTTAAGTGAGCTCATTGCCTGGATGTCTTATCATTTGTTTATTACAGTTCCACTGTCCTTTGGCTGCTGTGATGAAGTAATATTCCCATTTGTGGGACAAATAAAGGAAATTCTGATTCTGATTCTGAATTACTGCCGTTAAATCACAATAAACAGAAAACTTTTGGTTAGCACCTTTAAGCCCTTACACAATTTGTCTCCACCATGCATCAGCTGATCAACCACAGACCTCCAAATTTTGCCTTACTGAAAGATTGATCTCAAATGGCAAATGTACTTATACTTCTCCCATCTGTGCACGCATTGGCCTTAAAATTAGATGTAGTTGGGCGCCCCAGTAGCTCCATTGGTAAAAAAGGAGTTAAAATAGTCTTCTGCACCAGAAGCAACCATTTTATTTTTTTCCAAAATTATGTCTGCACAAGATTGTGAAAATGAACATGAACATATTCGACTCAAACATACAACAAAATACTGTGCATGCTGCTTGCAGTTGCAAGGCGACAGTGTGCTAATGCAGGATATTTAATGTCAACGTCACCGTTGCCAACGGAGGTCCCAGTGGAGCTTGTTTGACCTGCAGCAATGTTAGCACTTGTACGCAGGCGACACATGATATTCTTGGTACTTAATTCCATGCTGGGTAGACAAATGTTTTAGCATGTTGCTGGTATTTGCACCCTTACACAATATTACAGCATTAATAATAATAATAATAATAATAATAATAATAATAATGATACATTTCATTTATATAGTGCCTTTCAGGGTACCCAAGGACACTAAACAAAGTGAAACAAACAAAACAAAGAAGAAATGGAGCGCCTGTCAGTCCGCACGGAGGGAATAGCACCATTCGTATGAACAAACTTGCTGGAGGACCATCCAACATCGCTGCGAGCTGGGAGAGACCACAGCAGCAGAGGAGAGTGACAAAGCAGCCAGGCGGTGAATAACCCTGAGGTTGTGGTGGAGGGAGGACCAACGGAGCAATGATGGACAGCCCACAGTGTATTGAGTATGTCGGTTTGAAAGTTAGCGTTGCTAGGCTAACAGCTGATCAGTCGGGCTAACAGTTGATCAGCGGAGAAAGGTGAGTCCATGGAGCCAATTGTTCAGGTGTGCAGCCTTCAGAGTTAGTAGCACAGCCCCATAGCTTGTAGGGACAACTTGGCTTTCTTTCTTCAACAGAAAAAAAGCAGTTTTGCTACAAATTGAGAAGCAGTGATATTTACGCCAGCGTCCTGTCGCATCCGGGTTGATTGCACTGGTAGCACGGGTAGCATTGCACTGATTACACATCTTGTTTGGTGAAATGCAGCCAGGCTTTAGATCGCTTCCTCCTCTCCATGATGCTGCCTCTCGGTTGAAGGTCTGAGTCATCGCAGAGAGTGTGATGCAAATGCACCGCAACACAAAATTTCCTCGTGCAGGCAGGGAAATGAGAGAATCGTAAAGAAGAATCGATAACGGCGGAGGCGTAGTGCGCAGTTGGAACCAGTTCTAAGTCGGAAACAGTTCTCGATTCCCACCCCTAGACAGACACGTGCACACTTAGGGGTGCTTGAGGCCCTTCCCTTTTTGCCTCGTATTAAAAAGTGCCCTTTATAAATTAATAAATAAACTCCTGTTGTGCAAAGGGATGTCAAAAAAACAGTGGTATAAAAACGCATTTCCTTGTAATACGGTGTTATGTGTGTGTTGAGCCTAAAGCCTCTTCTCTGTCCGCTCTGTCTCTCACAGAGGAGAGAGAGAGAGAGGGAGAAGCCGCTGCCTCCACCACGCACATATGAGATGAGACGTGACAGTGGATCGACTAGGGGGCTAACAAGTCGCCTTCCACTTGCTTAACATAACGTGCTTAAATATGAGTCATATTTCAGAAAAGCGCCCATTTGTGCTTCGGGTTACTGTGACTTTGCTGTTTGTTTGTTGTTTGTTTGTTACATTGTTGTTCCTACTAACAGTCACAGTAGTCATTTCTTGGTTTTGTCACAATTTTAGATGTGTAGCATATATTTCTAGTTTGCACTTGCCCTTCAATAAATAGCCTAATAATAAACCAGTGTTTCATTGCTTTTTAAGAATTGCAGCTGAATTGCATGTCCTCCAAACCTCAGTATTATATGTATTATATAACCCTAACCCTATGAATAAACTCATGTTGACAATAATTTGTTGAAACAAAAGAAATGGCAAATGCATATCACTCACAGCTACACAGGATACAAAGTACTTTGTTTATTCATTTTACATTAATCTACATATTGTGTTATTCAGGCCTGAAAAAATGTTTTGCGTGCTGTGCGCGCACACGTGCTGCCCTATTCTGCCCCTCTATAATCATGTGCACGTTCCTGATGTCAGACATGTGGTTCTTTGCTGCATGTCATCCCATCCCCTGTCACTCTCAAGCTGTCCTGTCAAATAAAGCCATGAAAGAGGTGTGCTATCTTTAGGCAGCAGAAAGCAACAGGGCCTTAGACCAACAAAAAGCTGGTCCAAAGTCAAAGGCACAGTCTGTTGACTGGTATTTAAAAGACTCATTATTCAGATAAAATATGACTACAAAGGCGGTTTCTGAACACCCATACACTCTGGTTCTGGAGAAGCTGCTTTCAGTAATTTGAAATGTTTCCATGCGCAAGGTTAGTGTCACAAATACTGTGGCACATATAATCAGCAACACTAAAAACTGCTGCTGTAAACTCGACAGGAGAGATGAAACCCTCCAGAGGAAACTAAACTAATTTTCTTCATTAAAGAAGACACAGCAGTGCTCCTCCTCCTCCCTAGTTAAATATCAGTTTATTTTCTCATATGCAGTCAAACAGAGTTGTTGATGGGACAGATGATTATGAGACGACAAAGGCAGAGGGTCCAGCAGCTGAGGACCACATCCCTGTCTCTCAGTGAACACGAGTGCTACTGTTTAATAGCAATGCTCCAGGTCCTGGTGCACCTGGCTCTTAAAGGGAATGGGAGATGAAGCTCTGATTGGTTTATTATATGTTCCGCCTGAAAACATACCAGTTGTTATTTAGAACCCCTTTGGCCTGTGTGCCTCACTTTGCACCAAGATTTTCCGCCGTTTAACTGGCAAAATGGACTTGTTCCATTTGCCATGGACCGTTTAAACACAACTGTTAGACATGGCAGACCTGTTCCCTCTGTAGATATAGATGGTCATTCTAAGGTAACTTACAACACAGCAATTCTTAGTTTCAGATGAACTCATGAACCAATGAAAACACAATAATTAATATTATATTCCATTTCTGCCAAAAGATTACAAACCCCTAAATCACACTACACACTGGACCATTAAATATTTATTCACATGCTTTTTGATGTCTTCACTTTTTGTTTTTGTTGTTGGCTTTTGTAAGTGAAGAGCTGTAATCCTGTTTTAAGGAAATGCTGAATAAGGTTATAGTGACTTGCTTACTAGTCTGCATGTTCATAGGGTGGTCATCTGTACAGGCCTGTATTAACCCCATTTGGTGCCGCTGGTCCCCACTATACCTCAAGTGCCCCCCCACGGCCGCCAATGTAATAATGTCCGCAAACGTAATAAACCAAAAATGTAATAAAAATCTGCAGCATTTAATGTAATAAACCCACAAATGTAATACATTTTCCACAAACGTAAGGGTCGCTGCCTATTACAAACTTAACACACAATTTCCCACAAATGTAATAACTATTGCGTTTGCAGGGATTTATAATGTTTGTGGGGACGTGAACATCTGTATTGTAATAACTTCCCACAGATGTAATAATACAATGAATAATGGTCGTTGTGTTGTTGTTGTTGTTTGTTTGTTTGCCTATACACCTACTAATACTACTGACCGTGGGTGCAAAATCCAGCTGCTGACTCTCTGCTCTGCTATCACACAACCGGTCATATCTCTCTGTCTCTCTCTCTCTCTCTCTCACTCAATATTGTTTTGTGCCATATAGATTAGGGTGACCATATTCTGAATCCCCAAAAAGAGGACACTACTACGCGGCAAAATTTTGAGGGTTTTTCGGGCCAGGTCAAGTGTTTTTTTACGTGCTTCTAACTCAGTTAAACGCATATCCCAAAAAGACACTTAACCAGGCCTCTTGGAGATACTGAAAAATACTCACACAAAGTTGCGTTTATAAACAATATATTCATTTATCTAGGTCGTTAGAGCCTTTGTTTGCCACGGACACATACTCTGGTCATACAAACTCTGGTCTCTCTACTGTTCTGTTGTATATATTATTACTGTTTATAGTATATTTTGCATATTTTGTGTTGTTGTATATATTGTTATTGTTTATAGCACACGGTGCATTGTATATATACACTATGTATATATTGGATTCTATTTATGTTATGTACGAAGTGTTTTATTTGCGGACCCACTACTGCTGTAACAAAATAATTTCCCAGCCCCCCAAAAGAGGACATGTCCGGGTAAAAGAGGACGTATGGCCACCCTAATATAGATATCTAGTTTAAACAGATTTATTTATTTGCATAAGCAAAATGCTTCTTGTTAATGAGGATCATCTCTCTCTCTCACCGCTGCACATCACTACCTGCGTGAATGTGTTACATCAAAATGAGTCGGAAGCAGAAAGGTTTATTAATTCAATTCTATTCAAATTCGCTTTATTTGCATGAATGCCACGGTCATTCTGACCGTTTTTAAATTTATGAGTGCAATAACTTTGTTGAATGAAAAAATGCAATACTGGTGTTACATGACTTTTCCCTACAGTGTCTGTATTTTAATTTAAAATATTTTTTATACAAATTACACAAAAGAAAAAGAAAATATGATATGCTTTACCTATTTCTGCCATAAGCGGTCATATCGACCGCACATCATTTCGCTGGGTTTGCTACTTTCATTGTCTCTCTTGTCTCTAACTATGTAAGGGGTCTCCAGCTGTGCTTCTTTGTGAATTTACTTGTAAGTTAATTATCTTATAGTTGTATTATATCGCCTAGTTGGGCAAACAAAAACGGGAGTTCCCCTCCATGAAACAGCAAGCGGAGCTGTTCAACACTAAGATGCTGAAGTGATGCGACTCTAGCCGTTTTTAGACAGAGCACCATGCCGCCAATTTGCCCGTCCTTTTGGCGGCTCGGTGCGCAGTTTTAGACAGAGGGCGGCAAATTGGGGGTCTGTTTTGGTCCGCTGATTTTCCGCCTCGGAGGGTACACTTATTTCCGCCTCGACTGCTATCTAAAACCGAGGCGGAAATGTGCCGGCCTGTGGGTGAGATGGGTGGAGGTGTCAATGACCTGCACTGTTGTGTGACCCACAACCGAGGAGTTTTAAAACCAGGAAAAAGCTGATCACAGCAGTCAGTCCATCACTTCATCCGCGGACATAAAGATGAGCAACTGGACAGCCGCTGAGATCCAGGAGATGGTAGCGTCTCCTGCATAGGCGGCGGGTGGGCCTGACGTTTGGGAAGGCTGCCTGATCACACAGCGCAAAAATGAAACTGCTGATCATTAAATATATAAAAACCATATGCAATAGTCTCAGTCAGTAGCTTAACATCATGGTGATGGGCCCCGGTGCAAATATTTTTTTTGTGCCCCTAAACACAAGCGTTTGCTCGTGCGCACTGCACGGCACACATACACACACGTCACCAACGCAGCACGGACACAGCCACTCAAGAGAACTGCTATGCAGGGGTGGACTGGTCATCGGGAGCGCCGGGATTTTTCCCGGTGGGCCGATCAATAATGGGCCGATGGACGGCCATTTTTTATTTTATTTAAAAGCTGGGTGTATATTCTGATACCTAACCGCCGGTTCCAAATTAATGTCGGGTCTAATTAATATATTTTTTTTAAATGAAGGAAGGAGACGCGACCTCTGACACTGCACGTTTATCTTCGCCTTTTTCACGCAGTCAGGCAGTATCACAGGCAGTATCACATTGATGATCACCATGGCTCCGGTGCAGCAAAAAATTAAAAAGTACGACTTAAAAAGTACGAGGAAAACTCGGGAGAAGCAGCTGCTAGACGTTTCCCTGTCGACCAGAAGGCAGAGAGAGAGAGATTGGCGAAAAAATCAAGCTGAGCTTCAGCGTCTGTCCGAGGAGGACCGCAACAGGGCCAGGCTGCCTGGTGGAGGGAGGAAGAAGGTTAGCGAGGAACCTGAGATAAACATGCGGGGATGATATCAGCAAACGGGCACGCCCAGAGAGAGTGTCCCGCAAAATTATCAGGGCGATGGAGAAACAAATGTAGGCTACGCCACCGTGAGTGACAGCAGAGATGCGGAGTTTGCAGCGAGTGCTGGTTGGCTGAATCGTTTCCTCCGCCGCAACAACTTCACTTGCAGAAGGATGCCAGAGAATTCACCAAGAAGCTGGCGAATTAATCCCAGATTTTTGAGAGGAAGGAATTAAACACCTGTAGCAAATTGCCGCCTGGTCTGTTCAGTGATTGAAACAAATATTATTAATAATAAAAATAAACAGGTGCCTGCATATCGAAGCCCAGCAGCAGCCAGTCCGCTGCAGCTGCAGTGGATTCCGGTCGGTGTGGCTGGCCGCTCTTGAAATATTTTTTTGAAATGGTTTTTCCTTCTGTTTAAAAAAGGATCGGATATCCATGTTGGATTTCAAAAATCACGCGCCAAAGCGACAGTGGGTGTTGACTGGCTCTTTTTGACTGTCACCATGGCAACGCGTTCTCATATTTGTCAACATTGTGACCACTGCAGCAACAACCTCACACACACTGAGGTTGTGCTGCAGCTGCGGCTGTTCATAATAGGAAATCATATATAATAATATGCACACATTGGCCCTCATTTATCAAACGAACGTACGGCAGAAAACCGTGCGTACGACCATTTCCACGCAAACTTCGGCATTTATCAATTTGGACGTGAGCGGAAGCTACGATCAGATCTCACGTCAGGTCTGAGCTCGTGTACGCAAATTTGAGTCTATGGATTTGCGGTGCAGCACAGCGAAATCTGGCTGAGACTGAAAATGATTATTAAACAAACCTCAGCTGTCATTAAACATAAGCAGTCACATATTTAGAACAGATCAAAACCGATTATTTTTTAAGTTTTTACTGATACCACTTTTTTGTAAAATAAAATATGTAAATAGTCTAACATGACAACTAGTTAACGGAATACCTAATAACCCCGCTGGCAAACCTGCTGCAGAGCAAGAACGCAGATTCAATAGTGCGCACACACGCACACGGGTCACAGTGGAGCTGTTTCGGGGTGCTGAAGGGCAGGTGGCTCCGTCTCGGACCAGCAGGGGGAACTCTGCTGTATACCCCAGAGAAAGTGTGCCATATTATTTTGACCTGTTCAGTTTTGCACAACATTTCATTAGTGAATGGAGCCTTTGATGTGCCGGCGCTGCCGGGATGCCGAGCTCCATCTCGGAAAAGTTTATCTTCTTGCCAGTGTTTCTTCTCTCAGTGTTTGACCTCAGTGGGCGAGGCCTCCGAACCAGGAATATTTAAGGGCGTAACATATTAATGACGATCGAATTCAGCCGCCGCATTTATCAAGACCCGATCATTCGTACGCTGGAACTGGTCAGATACGAATGTTTCATAAATCACACGTGTGTCCTGTCGTAAGACCAAATCTGCGCTCAGATCTGCACCCGTTTTCACGCAAGATTGATAAATGAGGGCCATTATGTGCATATTATTATGCATGATTTTCACAATTTTCCAGCATAAAATTTGGAGCCTTCCCTAGCCTCCATTACCCGCCGCCCATGGTCTCCTGGATCTCTGTAGCTGTAGTTGTGTTAGCTTGTTGTTGTAGCGAAAGCTAGTAGGAACGGTCGCTACTTTCAAATTAAAAGCCCCCCGCTAAGAACCCAGTTCTAAACTCCAACAGGGTGCAATGTAGAGCTCTTATTTTGAAGACAAATTCGTTGTCACTGTTCACAGCCCAACTTCAAACTTCACGTCACGTCACATGTTTACGCCTACCCCAGAGGCGGATTTTGGAAAAGGAGGAATACTACGCCTCCGTTTTAGAAAGACAGGCCGGCAAATTGCCGCCCTTACCTTGGAGCAAATGTGCCGCCTTTTCTATCTAAGAAGGGCTTCTGACTGTGTACCAGGGAAAGCCGAGGAAGAATATCTGCATCCTGAGCACCGTGCACACAGGTGTGAGCACCTTTAGTGGGGCGAAGGCAAAACCAGAGTCTGTGATGTACTACAACAACACCAAGTACGGCGTGGACGTCCCGGATCAGATGTGAGGGCGTACTCCGTCAAAGGCGGAAGATGGCCGGTGGCGGTCTTCTATACTATCCTCGACCTGGCTGGGATCAATGCCCACATCTTGTTCAAGGAGCACCAGCAGCGGGAGAGCCCGGAGGAAAGTCCTGCAGCAGCTGGCAGAGGAGCTGAGGGCAGAATACATGGAGGGGGAAGGGGCCACGGCAGACGGCACAAGGTGGGCATCAGCGAACCAACCACAGCAGCAACAGACACGGAGACGGAGGTAGTGCAGGTCCGAAAGAGCTGCAAACGGAACAAAATGTCGGACACTTGACATGCCACAAGCCTGTGTGTGTTAATTGTGCAGTAGCACTAAGGGCTGCAGCATCTCCCCTGCTTGTGGTTCCGTCTCCACAGTTAGCTTTGGCTTCGTCAGCACTGCACCTGCTGCTGGTGACCGCAATTCTTCCTCCTAATGTTCTCACTGCTTTGTGGACCAACTCAACTCTGACTGGGGAGGGGGAGTGATGGGGTCATGTAATCGTGATTTATTATTAGTGTTGGTATTTTTGTGAAATTGATATTCATAAAAGTGTAATGTATGGTCTTTCAATAATTTCCAGTGAATAATTTAAAAATGTACGTAAAAGATTTTTAAAGCTTGTATCATGAGGTGCCCCCCCACTGGTTGACAATGGTTGGTGCCCCTGGGCACTTGCCCAATCCAGTCTATGGATAATCCGGCCTTGCATCTGTATACAGCTGTACTTGGGTTGACATTGTCGTAGTGTGCACTGGCTGGTATTAGATGTTTCTTTAGAGTCCATATTACCTAGTGTGCTTTAAAAGGTTTCTTTTTTCCTTTAAGCCTCACACAGACAGTAGATCATAGTCCCAAAGTAAAGATTTAGAGTTTAAAGATTGCAAACTGTGAATAGCCTGCTTTCATCAATGTATTATATCAGAAAACAATTGCTTGTTATGCATATCAAACTATCAAATATATTATATATATATATCAAAATATCAAATGTTCCAAAAATATATCCCATCTCTAAATGTATAAATGTAATAAATTGCACAGTCAAACAGACACACACCTTCTCAGCTCCATCAGCTTCCTTCTCTCGTTGGTGATGACGGCTGTAGATCATGGCAACCAACAGCAGAGCAGTCAGAGCCAGCAGGCTGATGCCCACGGCAATGGCAGTCTGAGTGGCAGCTCCCAGGGAGCTGAAGGCCATGCTGCCCAGAGCGTACAGGGGCTCCCTGCTCACATCTGAGCCCAATGCAGGACCGTGGCTCCTCAGCCGGGGCCACGCGGGGGAGAATGGCGAGGACACCTGGGACCATGTGGCCCAGATGGAGGAGGAAGAAGAGGAGGAGGAGGAAGTAGATGAGTTGATGGCAAGCTGAAAGGTCACCCTGGCCACACCCCCTGCATTCCAGGCTTCACATTCATAGAAACCTGCGTGAGCCACAGTCACATTACTGAGAAACAACATTCCACTGCCAGTGTCAGGGTCGAAGCGCTCGCCTTCAGTTTTCTGCAGACTGACTCTGCCTTCCTCTGATGGCTCCTCTGCCCTGCCCACTGCACCTCCTCCAGCACCCAGCTCCTGAACCAGGCCTCTGGGAGAAAGCACCACTTTGCCCTGGGATGCCTTCCTCCAGGTCACCTGTAAAGATTTTTAGTGTTTCATGATCAGTGACCTTGTTAAAAAAGTTGTAATTACACAATTAATTATTTTTAAAAAATGATCAGCTGTCAGTCAGTCAGTCTGTCTGTCTGTGGAGAGATTTTTGGCAGTGAAATAACATCCCAAAGACACAAGGTAGTCACTAAACTTTACAGGTGTGTAGTTGAGGTCAAAATAAAAAACTTAGTTTGAAGATAGGTGTGGTCTGACCCATGATTACTGAGAACTGAGTAGTACTGGGTCTGAACATGAACATGATAATGAACATCGTGGCTGGTGTGATCACATGGACAGATGGTCTCTTGGTCTGTTGTTGATGGTCTATCGTTATCATCTTTATCATCATCGCTATTGCTGTAGTAAATGATCATATCTCTATAATAGCAGCAGCTAACAGTAGCAGATTAATAGACATGTAAGCACGGGGCTGTGGCCAAATGCTTGCTCTATGTCTCATGTTGACCTACTGGCTATGGAAAGTGTCATTGTCACGATTCCTGATTTTGCCTTGTGTTTTTTGTTGGATTTTCATGCCACATGTGCCTTAAGTTCTCCCTGTTCTTTTTCCTGTGGTCTGCCCTCTGTCTCCCTCTGTCTGTTAGCCTTGTTCCCTCTTGGTTTTCTCCTCTGTGCTCCTCCCCTTCGTTACCTCACCTTGCTTCCTCCCTCCTGTCTCTCCTCACCTGTTCCTCGTTGGTAATCAGTGTCTGTGTATTTAGTCTGTGGCTGTGTCCAAATTCAGGGGCAGCATCCTTCAAGGACCCATCCTTCGCCGCCAGCAAAGGGAGGGTCCTTCAGTGAGACCTGCAGGCAGCGTCAGCCTGTTGTGAAATTGGACAGTCGACCCTTCGCAGGATTTCCTGGTTGCGAGATGATCCTGCCCCTACCCGTACGTCACTATTTATGCATCCCAGGTCCGCAAAAATGACAAGAAGAGTAAAGTTTGACTGTCAGATCTGTTTGAGCTTCAGGAATTTCCTGATTTCCTTTTTAATCCTCCTCCATGTGGAGGAAGAGGAGAAGCGGCTGGTTTATCTCCGGCTGGGAGGATCGTGGAGAGGTAAACCTGTTATTGAACCCACATAATGTTATCAATATTATCATTATTAGCTAGCTAACAGTTTGGGATCATTAACATACTGATACATTACGTTAATGCTGACATATAAACTGCTGATTGCCACATATGGTTTTATTATGATTTTAAAGGCTTTGTATTTAAAATGTTGGTAGATAGTTTTGTTTGTTGTAATTTATTATGATTATTATTATTATAATTAGAGTATGAAATTATAATTCTTGCCTTTTTCTTAAAACATTCTTAGTGACATTGCAGCTGTCCATCGAGTCAGATCTGCAGACCCAGTTGATGGAGGATGTGGTGGACAGAGGAGACTGGACCCCCAAACACCCTGAGTACCGACCCAGATGATGTCCCACTGACACCATCCAGCCCAGCAGCACTACAGGGACTCCTGCTCAGCCTGTTACTGTCCATCATCTGTAACTGTTTAAATATTGTTTTTAATAATAATTGTTTTTGTTAATAGTTAATGTGTTTTATGCTGTCATTTTGTAAATAGTTGTAAATGTTAAGACCTTAATAATAAAAGAAAACATTCAATCCCTTGTTGTCCCTGAAAAGTAGCACTTGATGCCGTTTGCTGTTATAAATTGTGCTTAAGCTGTAAATACTGAATGGAATAGACAAGGTGCAACAATACGACAATATTTTATTTCATGAATTATATAAAATGAACAATTATGAACAAATAATATAAAAAGCCATACATTAACTAAATAACAGCTATAATGTCAGGATTGTCCTCTGGAGCAGAGAAGAGCCTCTCCATCCTCTCTGCAACCTCATGTCCTCCTTCATCCTCCTCGAAGCAAGAGAAAAGGTCAACACAAGATCACAGTAACACAGGGATGCAAAGATTTACAAAAAGTGACATCAGGGCTGACAGATCGGCTTTTTGTTTCGCCCTGTGAGCTAATGTTGTTCTGACCTCAGACAGTGATGAAGCTCTCTGTTTGCTCCCTAAAACACGATGAAATGTAAAAGATGTTTGTGTTACATCAGACAAAAGGGTTCTAATACAGAAAAAAAAAAAAAAAATCATCATAAGGATAATCATAAACTTTAAACTCTTTATTCCAACTAGACTTTACACGGATCACAGCCTGATCTAAATCTGTTCATCTTGGTCCATTTATGTACATGAAGTAAAACGAGTCTATAACATCTCCACAGTCACAGTACGATATAAGATATAAGTCAACCTCTGAACGTCTAATGGCTGAAAGTAAAAGGCATTAAGTTGAGCATTACCAACGTATTTTAACTGATATTTTGAGGTCCCTTGAAGTTTAACATATCTGGCGTTTGACGATAAAATGAGTAAAAACTGAGTATAGACCCAATACTTACATTTAAATGAGAGATCTGCGCCACTTGAGGTCGCCATTATTTATTTATTTATTTATTTTCTTTGGGCGCGCAATAAATCTTGGGCAATTTGTAGCTACGAAGGATAGTAGCGATGTGTCCTCCAGAAACAGGCAAAAGAAGGAGGCATTTGTGGGGAGCATATGGAGCACACTTTGAATTTGAACAGGCTTCGCGCGGAGTAGTGACTTAATTGCACTTCAAATGCGCACTCCGAAGGGTGCTGCCCCTGAATTTGGACACAGCCTGTGTGTTTCCTTCACTCTTTGTCCAGTCACTGTATGTCTTCTGAATGTATTTTGTCAGCCTCAGATCTTGCCTCATGTTCATGTTTATGCCCCTGTCTGCGTCTTGTCCTTTTCCCTGATCTTGCCTCCTGTTTAACTGCGTTTGGGTCCACCTCCTTCATCCTGAGTATTCCCCTTTAACCATAACCTGACAGTCATTTGATAAGTGTTGCTGTGATGTGGTGCTATGTAATTAAAATTGATTTGACCTGACCCAAGCCACCTGTAAACTTTTTTGTGACAGTATGAGTCACAAATGATCGCACATGAAACTTTTATTGACATCAGAATGGAAGTTCTCTCCCACCCGTCACATTCCAAAATAAGAAGCAAGCGACTAATCTTCATGTAATGGCATGCAAACTATCCCTACCTGTGGCCGAGGGTAACCAGAAGCGTGGCAGGACACCCTCAGGCTCTCTCCAAGGTGCACAGCTAGCCGCCTGGGTTCCAGCTGCACCAGCGGTGGGATACACACCAAGCTATTGAGGGGGACCTCCACAAGGCTTAGGTGAGAGAGGCGTGGCGGCTCTGTACAGACGAGCCGACGTTCTGCAGAGCTGAGTAGCCGCTGGCCTTCCTCATCAATCCAGCTCCTCAGCCAGTGGAGAGCACAGTCACAGCGCCATGGGTTGTCTGCAGCAGAGTACAGGACAGGACTTTATATCAGAACCCCTTGATGCTGAACAAGTCGGGGTCCTGGCCAGTGGTGTTGGTATGAAGAGGACATTTCAGTGAACTAAATGTAAACTAATGTTTTGTATTTAGTTAACAAGGTACATATAAGTCACATAAGGAATGCATATGTATCAATGTAGAGGAGGATTTTGAATGGTCTTGGACTGATCTCTAGGATACAAGCACACTTCACATGCTGTTTTTTAAAGGCACCATTACTGTCCGAAGGAAAGAGAGTTCCATAACGCAGGAGCTACTCCTACAGTCTCCTTTTGCCTTATTTTCAATGTGTTGGGGAGCCAGGGGAGTTTTGCAGCAGCATTTTGTGCATCTAGTAACTGATTATTGGATGTCTTGCCAAGACCAATGAAAAGAGAGTTACAAGCTGTGAGAAAATAAATGCATGAGATATACTTAAAATTGCTTTTCATCTGACAGAGAGGAAGCAAATGCAAAGCACACAGCAGTGGGCCCAGGACAGAACCTTGGGGAACCCCAGAGGACAATGACTTAGTTGATGAGGCGTAGTTATCAATTGGAAATTGAAAAGGATGTCTGACAGTGCACAATCAGACTCAGAATCGGAATTATTTTATTTGTCCCGGGGAAATTTCTGTGTCACAGCAGCCAAGGACAGTAATATTACAATCAACAATGATAATAGTAAACAATAAAATTAATAAAAATTAATAAAAATTATGTGAAATAGTGGGGTCGTCTTATAATCGGGGTCTAACCGTTGACACATGCTGATAGTTGTCTGGGTCGCTACACGACCGTAACAGCAGAGGGCGCCAGCTTATTGTAGAGACGTCACTGACACTGTGGCTATCTGTCAATCACAGCGGAGAAGAAGTGACAGGAGATGAAAAATGGAGAGACGCGGTGATTTTACACAAGCGGGAGCATAGTGGATCAAAAGTGGGGCAAGTTAACAGACATCTGATCTGAGGCGGAGCTATGATGTTAATTTTAAAATAATGGTGATCAATGCAGCGGAGGCGCCAAACAACTGTCAGGAAGCCAAGAAATATGGAGTTACGGAGTGTAACGTCCGAAGATGGCGGGTCCTAAAAGACCGTCTTAAAACGTTAACGGTAAGAGAAAAGCTTATCGTGGTCCTCTAAGCGGCCGCTTCCAAGAGATTGACAGGAGTGAATGTGAGTTTGTTATTGAGAAACTAATTTTGGTTATCAGAGTCTTTTTCTGAAGATTAGTCTTGAAAAGAAGGGGACTGAGCATGCGTGACGTGAGAGGTCGGAGAGGTTAAGAGCTCCTTATCGCGTAGGGCTTTTTTTTTTTTTAATCTAAAAACGTTGCTTTATGTACAAAAAGTGTAAGCAGAAATGCAAAGCCATAAATCAACAGTACAGTGAATCGTAATCCCAGCCAACTACACAACGGGGGAGAAGACGGAGCGGGACCGGCAGCCTAAGGTGCAACAAACAAAGACGCAGGTGTGCATGTACACAAGATCCCAATCTGCAGAAATGCCGACAAACGCAGCAAGGTTTGATGAACTGGATAGTAAACTTGATCAGGTTCTGGCATTGCAAACAGCGACAAACTCCCTCGTGTCGTCTCTATCGACGAGAGTGGACTCAATTGATGATAAACTTGGTTTGCTTAAGGGAGAAATGCATAACCACGCCACCCAATTAAGCGCACAGAGGGGACGCATTGATGAGCTACAGAGAAATCTCGGATCAAGCGTTGGAATATATCGACACACTGGAGAACCGACAGCGAGAGAAAAACCTCAAACTTCTGAATGTGCCGGAGTCGAAAGAAAACGCCAAGGGGATTATTCCTTTTTTGGTGGACCTAATCGAGACTGAATGGGGTTTAACACTACAGGAGACGGATATTGAGAAGGCGCATCGACTGGGCCCTCTCTATCAGAAGACACGCTATCCACGAGGCATATTGTTCCGGGTCCAGCATTTCCAAACGAAGTTACAAATTCTGAAAGCCATCAATGCAAGTAGAGCAAACCAGGCTAATACAACAGAGGTCACCGAGCTGAAATCCTGTAAGTACAGAATCATTTCTGATATTTCTGTGCAATTAAGGAAGAAACGCGATGCATTCTGGCCTCTGAGGGATAAGTTACATGAGCTAAATATTAAAACCAAGATGAGACATCCAGCAGTTCTCCTGGTCACGATTGGAAAAGAAGAACTAAGATTTCCCACCGTCTGCGAAGCAAAAAGTGAACTATGCAAAAGGTATCCAACGATTAAACTGGGAGATAGGGCCGACCAATTAAGGAATTGAGGAGTAGCTGAGTGAGCGAAGAGATGGATTTGAACTGAACTTTTCCTTTTTCATCCTTTCTCTCTCACACTCTTTCCCCCAATTGGGGAAACCCACGATGGGCGAAAAAAACCGAACTTTCTTTAATCAACAAATGTATGGTATCTTTACTTTATTTACATTTTTTCCCCACATGTGGGTTCCCCTTGAGACGCTTCCCGCCCCTGTCACTTAACGGATAGAAGAGAAGGGAAGAAGGAAGAAAAAAAAAAAGGGGACAACTATAGAGACACGGACACTTATCCAGTACAAGATACCGAAAGGAATGAACTGATATATGAGTTAACCTGTAATAAGATGAGAGAACTGCTAACTATGTATTCCTTATTTCTTTATTATTTATGTTTCTTCTCTACTTCTTTTCCTGTTTCTCTTTCTATCTTCTTATCTGGTTAGCTTGTGATCTTGGAGGCTTCTCTCTCTCTCTCTCTTGTTCATGTAGGGGTGTGTGTGTATGTGTGTGTCTGTGTGTGTGTGTGAGGGTGGGTGGGTCGGTGTGTGCGCGCGCGTGTATGATAATGAGAGCGATGAGGGCTCGGCCCTGTGTGTATGTGCTGTGTGGGAGGAGGGGGGAGCAGGTATGTAGGAGCATGTATGTGTGGATGTGCATGGGATGGGATCACCTTTATTGAATGTGGGTGTGGGGGGGTAGAGGGGGGTGGTTGGTTTTGCATTAACCCAAGTATGATGTGGTTTAATAAGGTACCAGGAACATTAAGTTGATATACCAGATTTATGTACATTTTTTGAGCGGGGCAGTGTATGCCAAATGTGTCTGTCCTTCTTTTCCTTTTCCATTTTATTTATTTATTTATTTATTTTTCTCTCATGGTTCCAAGAAGAAAATATGTACTAAGTTGACTTAGAGTTATTATGTACAATTAATTTCGATTATAGAATGTGAAGATCATGGCCCAACGCAAAGGAGGGGGCAATTAAACCTTCTAGTAAAGCATGCTCCTAAAGGATGGAGCCTTAGGAAGGTGTAGGTTCAGGGTTTGTAAGGGGATAGGGGAGGGCAGAGAAATAAATGTATGTGTGTTTGAGTATGAAAGGTTGTTTAAGTATGGGTTTGTCATAGTTTTTTGTTTGATTATTTTATTTTGGGTTCCACTATTGAATGTAGCTGGAAGAGCATTATTGAGACCATTAATCCGATTACTACTTTATGGCTCATAAAAGTATTGCTCAAATCCTTCCGAATATAATACAAATTGTGACTTGGAATGTAAACGGGCTACAGGAAGGTACTAAAAAGCATAAAGTCCTATACCAGATAGAGTCCAAATCCGAGGCCATGGTTCTCGACCGGAAAAAGGTGGCTTGCTCCCTCCAGGTGGGAGGAGAGTTCCTGCCTCAAGTGGAGGAGTTTAAGTATCTTGGGGTCTTATTCACGAGTGAGGGAAGGATGGAGCGTGAGATTGACAGGCGGATCGGTGCGGCGGCCGCAGTAATGCAGTCGTTGTATCGGTCTGTCGTGGTGAAGAGAGAGCTGAGCCGAAAGGCGAAGCTCTCGATTTACCAGTCAATCTACGTTCCGACCCTCACCTATGGCCATGAACTTTGGGTCATGACCGAAAGAATAAGATCCCGGATACAGGCGGCCGAAATGAGTTTCCTCCGCAGGGTGGCAGGGCGCTCCCTTAGAGATAGGGTGAAGAGCTCTGTCACCCGGGAGGAGCTCAGAGTAGAGCCGCTGCTCCTCCACATCGAGAGGAGCCAGCTGAGGTGGCTCGGGCATCTGTTTCGGATGCCCCCGGGACGCCTCCCTCGGGAGGTGTTCCTGGCATGTCCCGCCGGGAGGAGACCCCGAGGAAGACCCAGGACACGCTGGTGTGACTATGTCGCCCAGCTGGCCTGGGAACACCTTGGGATCCTCCCGGAAGAGCTGGAGGCAGTGTCCGGGGAGAGGGAACTCTGGGTGTCCCTGCTCAGGCAGCTACCCCCGCGACCCGGCCCCGGATAAGCGGATGAAAATGGATGGATGGATGGACCAGATAGAGTACCTTAAGAGACAATGGGTTGGGGAAGCCTTTGAAGCATCCCTTACAGCTAGGAGCAGAGGGGTGGGCATTTTAATAAATAAAAGGCTACCTTTCAAATTAATTTCACAACATCCAGATACATATATGGCAGGTATTTAGTAGTTAGATGTGAACTGTTTGGAGAGATGTATACTCTTGTCAATATTTATAAACCTCCTATATCTGATATGTCTTTTTTAAACAAGATACAGACAGTTTTAGACAGTGCGCCAACTGGGGTCATTATATTCGGGGGAGATTTAAATAATATTTTTAGCTCAAAGGACAGCTCAACAACAACTAGAAAGGCAAACCCACCAAATAAACTCCTAAATTTCTTATCAGTTAATGACCTTCAGGACGTATGGAGGACCTTACACCCTAATACAACGGATTACACCTACTTTTCACATGCACAGAATAGCTACAGTCGAATTGATTATTTGTTTATTTCTGGGTCTGAACTAGACAATGACATTGTAATATCTGATCATGCTATAGTGACATGTAAGTTGTCTCCAAAAGAAAATAAAATGTCCCATCAGATCCCATCAGGCAAAAATTGATTCCTTCTTCACGGAAGTGGTTAAATCAGTGCAACAAAATAAGAATCTTCCTGAAACAATGTATCAAGCGACTATATCTGTTATACCAAAACCAGGTAAGACTTGCGAATCACCTTCTGATTATAGGCCAATAAGTTTAATAAATTGTGATAAGAAGATCATAACTAAAATTCTGAATAACAGACTAGTAAAGATCTTACCAAGCCTAATTCATTACGACCAAGCTGGTTTTATACAGCATAGGGATCTAAGAACTAATACCAGAACATGCCTTTCTCTCACCCAATATGCAAAGAAATATAAAATAGATTTAACATTAATGTCGGTGGATGCGGAGAAGGCTTCGATAGAATAGAATGGTCCTACTTGTTCAAGGTATCAGAGGTATACAACTTCCCAGCTAGTTTTATAAATATGATTAGAATCCTGTATAAGGCGCCTAAAGCACATGTATTTACAAACAGAATTCTATCAAAACCTTTCTCATTAACTAGAGGTACTGCCCAAGGCTGTCCTCTCTCACCATCATTGTTTGCATTGGCAATTGAACCCTTGGCTCAAAAAATTAGAGAGACAAAAGAAATAAGTGGTATTGAGATTGGTAAGAAACAGTTTAAACTAAGTTTATTTGCGGATGATCTATTGCTTTATTTAAGCAATGCAATCACCTCAGTTCCACATGTAATGAAAATAATAACAATATTTTCAGAGATTTCAGGTTATAAAATGAACATCGCAAAAATGGAGCTGTTGGCCATAGGCCCTTGTAAAAAGGACTTGGAGAAGTGTACACAATTTCAGATACAGAAAAAAAAAATGAAATACCTCGGAATTTACATTAGTGATGACAAGACCCAGTTGTACAAAGATAATTTTCTTCCACTTGTGAAAGAATTTAAAAAAGATGTAAGGAAGTGGCAAGATTTGAAGATTAATTTAATAGGAAGAATAAACCTCTTTTAAGATGATGTGGCTACCAAAATTCCTATTTAAATTCCAAACTATTCCTATAACGCCTCCTAAAACCTTCTTTAAAGAGGTAAATTCAATAATTTCTTCGTTTATTTGGTCAAATAAAGCAAGTAGATTGAAAAGAAAACTTTTGTATTATCCAAGAGCAGAAGGAGGTCTTAACCTCCCCAACCTAGAGTTATATCAGGTAGCAGCCCAGGCATTTTATATTGATCGTATAATAAACAAAACAAATGAGGACCCATGGATAGACATAGAAAACAATCAATTACAGGGCAATAGTTTACTGTTCGCACTATTTTCCAAGAACAACGTTAAATCAACAAATGTTGTCATTAATAGCACATTAATAGCCTGGAATAAAATACAAAAAAATCTTCATCAAGAAATAAGGCTTCCCAGGCACATAGCAATATGGAATAATCCATCAATTAATATACAGGGCATGCCGTTACACTGGGAAACATGGATAACAAGTGGAATTCAGAGGCTGTCAGATGTCATAAAATACAACACTGTGGTACCTTTCAGCGATTTAAAAAGTAAACATAATCTAAAAGATACAGAATTTTTTAGATATATGCAACTGAAAAACTGGATTATCTGCAATTTTGACTTGGGAAAGAATTCCAGTTTTGAAGTATGCAATATCTTCAATCCCGCCAAAAAAAGGGGACTGATTGGTTTTATGTACAATTTGCTGATAAGC
>CAEMYA010000312.1:112547-128983 GCA_903131615.1 Diplodus sargus | reverse complement strand
TGATACCTCCCCTTCTCACACTTGGACCCGTGATACCTCTCCTTCACACAGTTGGACCCGTGATACCTCTCCTTCTCACACTTGGACCCGTGATACCTCTCCTTCACACAGTTGGACCCGTGATACCGCTCCTTCTCACACTTGGACCCGTGATACCTCTCCTTCTCACGCTTGGACCCGTGATACCTCTCCTTCTCACACTTGGACCTGTGATACCTCTCCTTCTCACGCTTGGGGTGTATCAGTCTATCACTAAAGGAGCTGCCCAGTGGTGTGATAGTGACCTGCAGGGGGTGGGACTCCTGCACCAGCAGCGATGACAGCTTATCCATCATCCTGCTCTCTCCTACCAACTGTACTGGTTAAATAGGGCCTCCCAGGATGGAGCTGGCCTTCTTGATAAGTTGATAAATTTGTCAAGTCAAGTCAAGTCAAGCCTGATGCCTAAGCCTGTCAAACAATACACGATGAAGGCCGCCCATGGATATAGTAATACTAAAACAGATCATTCTCCTGTATTTTCCTGCTTTAACAGATCACTGGATAATTTGAGAAGAGCTGTTTCTGTAAAATGACACTGAAAGAGCCCAGACTGAAACTTGTCCAAAATGTTATAAATGTTAAAGGTAACCATCGAGAGAGAAATGCATTTAGTGCAGAAGGAATAACCTCAGGAAAAAAGTGAAACTAACTGATTCAATAAATAGAATTTATCTGTATTTGACAACCAGTCTTCAGTCACAAGCGGTCTGTCCCCCTGGTTCAGTCTATATGAACCATGTTGCTTTAATTTAACCCTTGAATTGGTAGGACATGGTGGTTAGCATGATACAACTCATTGTTTACTACTGTGCAAAAGCAGCCAGTTGCAGGTTTAGGACAGTAAAAAGACAACCATGACTGTCAATTGTAGTCGACAACCAACTGTTCCTCTCTTTTCCCCCCATCCTCCTCCAACACCCAAGTTGCAAAGCGCATCTCGGAATGTCTGGCAGACATCTTCGGGCAGCTGCACATCACCTCAAACTCAACCTTAGCAAAACTGAACTCCTCTTCATCCTGGGAAAGACTGCCCTCGCACAGACCTTTCAGTCACTGTCAAGGATGTCAGAGTGTCTGAGAGCAAGTGAAGCGCCTCTCCTCTGTTCTGGCACCTCAGTGGGGGAATGAACTCCTGACCAATGTCAGGACAGCGGAATCACTCGCCAAGACTCATTTGTTCAGACTTAACCTCGACCCTGCATAGTAAGCCCGCTTCGGACAAAAGCGCCTGCTAAATGCCCTAAATGTAAATGTAATTATGTCAGTTGTCTCTAACCACATTTTTACATTAATATGTATGTCGGTAATCCAGTCTCACCTGTGATACGCAGCACCTGCAGGCTGACCAGAGGGCGCAGGGACGCAGGGCCAATTGTGTGTAGATTATTCCTGCTCAGGTCCAGCAAAGCCAGAGAAGTCAAACCAACTAGAGCCTGGTCTGCCAACATCTCTATACTGTTGTGCTGCAAATGGAGCTCCTGCAGACGCTGCACAGACATGGAGGAAAGGATACATATCCATGGAGCTTCATTCAGAAAGGAAGAAAACTGCTGTGCTGAGCAGGAAACTGAGGGTGCATCCTACATAGCTCTGTACTGACCTTATTGTGAGAAATGTAATGGACACCAGACATATTCTCATAACATGCCTTACCTGTAAGCCATGGAAGGTATAGTCCAGCAGGCGTGTAATGTCATTTCCTGCCAGGTAAAGAATGCGCAGATGTTCGAGCCCCTGAAACATGTCAGCTGTCACAAGGTGGATCCGATTTCCATTCAGAGCGAGCTCCAACAGCTGACCCTGGTTTTGGAAAGAGCCAGGCTCCACTGCTGAGATGGTGTTGTTCTGGAGAGAGAAACACAAGAAGATGATCAAAGAAAAATATTAGCTGCTGTTATTGTTCACAGACTGCAGCTTCTACTGTCATACTGCTCTACGAAATTGAAATAAGTGGTCAGACCGATGAAGCCCACCAGTCATCTCTGCTTCGAGCTAGTGCCTGCCATGGTTTGAGGTTTGTTCCGTTTTCTTTCTGCTTACCCGTGAGAGTCGCGGGGATGTTGCCGCTTTTTTCCCCGGGGCGTACTGGGGCCAAATCCAGTTTACTCGATGGGCGAGGGTACAGGGTACATCCAGGGTACACCCTGGATGAGTCGCCAGCTCATCGCAGGACCCTTACTGCTGCCATACAAGGTGCCAACTGCACATCAGGAGCAATTTTGGGGTTCAGTATCCTGCTCAAGAATACTTCGACATGTAGCTCAGTCCCGCTCCCAGGGGAGCCAGGATTCAAACCAGCAACCTTCCAATCACTAGTCCACCAGCTCTACCCACTGAGCTACAGCCGCCCCGGCCGTTTGAGGTTTGTGGTTGTGCTATTATCTGTTTTAAGTTCTGTCCTCATGTTTCATATTTGATTTTCACTTCCTTCCTTTGCCCGTTTTCCAGCCCTTTCTCTTTGTTCACCTGTGTCCCATCAGTTAATCACCCCTGTTTATTTATGCCCTTGTCTGCGCCTCTCTCTCTGTCTGTCATGCGTTTCAATCCCGTTTAATCCTATGTTTCTTCGTGTTCCTGCCGGAGTCGTAAGAGTATCTTTGGTTGGTACATTTATGTAGTTTTTGTAGTTCTTGTCTCTTGCCTGCTCCTACTGTTCTGATGCCCTTTGTTGCTTCAACTTTGTATTTTGGACTTTGGTTTTCAGTTTTGATTTCATTTGTTCTGATACCTGCCTGCCCGTGTGTCTTACGTTTAGATCCCTTTTTGTTTCACCCTGACAGTGCCTTGAAACTACATTAGCTGCTACTAGCAGAACACAGCTGGACCTCTGACTGCACTGATAGTAGTCAAGTAGCATTGTGGGTAATGTAGGGGGGTTCTCAAAGTTATTACTCAAAGGTAAGCCTTGGATTTTATTCAAGGTCAGAGTCCAGACAGCAGATCTCACGTCTTTAAAGGTACAAAATAACAGAAAATATATACAGATATATAGAAATAACATAACAATTATGTAATAATATAGAAATATACACTAGAGGAAGAAATATTACCTTTGATTATACAACAAGTAGTTCCGACCAAGCAATCTGATTGGTCAACAAGACATTTAGACCGTGCTAAAACCAGCATGACAGCATGCCTGACTCAATACTCAAAATAGTACTCCACCAAGTCTGTGACAATAGTGTATCCATCTCCATGGCAACATAGTTACTGTCAGAGCTGGAGCAAAAAAATTTAAAAGTACGGCTTGAAATTCAAACTTCCTGCCGTAAAATATGCAGAGGAAAACTTGGGAGAAGCAGCCGCTAGACGTTTCTCTGTCGACCCCAAGAGAGTGAGAGATTGGCGAAAAAATTAAACGGAGCTGTCCAAGGAGGACAGCAACAGGGCCAGGCTGCCTGGTGGAGGGGGGAAGAAGGCTAGGGAGGAGCTTGAGATAAACATGCGGGAATTAGTTATCAGCAAACGGGCGCACCAAGAGAGAGTGTCCCGTAAAATGATCAGGGCGATGGCGAAACAAATGTACGCCACCGTGAGTGACAGCAGAGATGAGGAGTTGCCGAGAGTGCTGGTTGGCTGAATCGTATCCTCCGACACAACAACTTCACTTGCAGAAGACAACTATTGCCCAGAAGGATGCCAGAAAATTCCCTGAGAAGCTGGAGAAGTTTGTGACATTTTCATCCCAGATATTTGTGAGGAAGGAATTAAACGCCTGTACCAAATTGCCACCTGGTCTGCTAAGTGACTTAAACAAATAAACGCCCGGCTATTATTTGGTATTTTACGGTAGTTCACTCATCTGGGACTAGAAAATCCTTTCTGTTGCTAGGTTGTTACTAAGGGTTGGGGGACAGCCTTCCATTCCGACAACCCTCCATTGCGAAACCCCTCCATTCCGAAACCCCCCACTCTGAAACCACCGCTGTTCCGACGCTCCCCCCAAAACACTGCTGTTCCGAAATTAAACACAGCTATCCGGGGATGCTGATGTCCACTTCCAGCCGCACATGCACAATTCTGAAGTGGGTTAAGGTTAGGGTTAGTTCGGAGTGGGGGGGTTTCAGAATGGAGGGGTTTCCCCAATAGCCTTTTTGGAATAGCGGGGTCTTTGAAAAAAAGGGAAACGATTGAATGAATTAAAGTCTATGTTTGGAACAGCCGGGTTTCGGAAAGGCGGGGTGTAACCTAAGGGTTGAATTATTTGCTGGAGTGGTAAGCTACGTTCCATTACACATATGAGTCTACTGACGTGACTGATTTTGCTTCAGTTATTAGTCAGACCTTAAAAATTTAAGACTTTAAAATTTGAGACCTTTAAAATTTGAGAGCAAAATGTCCATCAACATGGATATATTTTGATTATACATTTTATTTGTGTTGGTATTAGTTGTATAATCACAATACTACCCTCGAGGGTGTGCTTTAACGTCATTTGAGCACTAAAGTGCTGCTTCCTGACCGCATCACTGTCGTGCTCAAATGACATTAAAGCACACCCTCTCGGGTAATATTGCTTAAGTCTGAGTCAGGGTTTAATGTAAACAGTAGCTTAGATGGTGATGTAGTCATACAGTTATATAGAACCGATTTTTTTTTTATTTTTAATATTCAGGAAACAATTACCAAGGTCTGAATTGGTGACCTTGGTTTATTGCTGAGGACCCAAAGACATGCAGTGTCAAATTTAGAGCAAGTTAGATACACAATACATTCAATACTAATACAATTTGAGTAAACACCGCTCTGTGAAGCACTGGGAAAGGGGAGTCAGTGAAAAGGCATTTTCAGGAGATTGCAGTCAGCGTGCCCCCAGTTTTTAGAAACAGTGCGAGTGCCAATGTAGGGAGCTGAGCAATAAATGCACTGCTGTGTTTAGGAGCAGCAGCAACCTAAGAGATGCCACCGACAAAAATCAATATCACTCTGAGTGTAGGCTTTCACTGCATATTGCTTTCTCCAAAGCCAGCAGTATCTTCATCGGCCAAATGTTTAAGTAATTTCTATACTGCTTATGGCATTTTATGTTTTGGCTAATAACTCATCAATAATAACCTCAGAACCAGAGTAGAGAAAACATTTTTGTGGTGCGTTCTTTGGATGATGCTACTTTGACCATGGACCAATGCAGGTATTCTAGTGCTAAAAAGCATTCACACAATTGTTCTTCTGGAATTTATTATTCCTGATTCCGTACGTTTTTCAGCTCACTTCTTCTACAAATTTTGAGCTATAGAAACCATTCAACTATCAAAATATGCAGCATTTAAGGGCATGATGGCTTTATTTTTTTTTCTATACTTCAAACTTTTGGAAATATTCAGCTTTTTGTGCAAAATCTTTCTCATTCATTTTCTCATTCATATCAAAATGTTCAGCTTCTTAAACTCTTTCAGCCTTGTACTTTTCAGCTAATATGGAAGTAAATGGGAAAATCTTCAAATCCTCTTCAAAACCACCTGACTTTCAACCTCTTCTTGTCCCTCATACTTTGAACTAGAGACACCATTCAGAGTCCAGAGTCAGAAGACCTTGAACTATTGTGTATGTATTCAGCTTTTTAAAATCTTTTACGGTCTTGGAATCATCACAGTTTTAGTTTTAAGGATTTTTAGCTTGTCTTCTGATTTTGTAATGGGTGTGCATTGCGTGACATCATCTTCAGCTTGATTTGGATCCCACATCTTTTACTTCACATAGACAATATATACATAGAAATGTAGGAAATCTTGCTGGCTTTCAGCTGATGGTCTTATTTCAGATAGGACTCAAACTTTTGGCTGTAGAAGCCCTAGAGCAGGGGTGTCAAACTCATTTTAGGTCAGGGGCCACATACAGCCAAATTTAATCTCAAGTGGGCCGGACCAGTAAGTCATGGCACTTCAACTTCAAATTTTCCACTTTGTTTTAGTGCAGAAAAGTAGTACATTCTGAAAATGCTTGATCCAAATCAAGCTGAAGATGATGTCACGCAATACACACCCATCATTTTTAAAGAACAATCTTTTTACAAAAATGTTTTAACAACCTGACATTTTTTAAGAAGAATTTGTACAATTTCAACAATATAATGCCCCAGTTTATCATATACTCATGTGAATTAGCACTTACAGGTCACAGTGTATCTACAAAGGCACACAATAGTCACAGGTATCTGGAATTGACCAATATAGTATTTTACTTTATGATCAAACAACTTGTCAAGATCTAGAAATTATTATAAATTTACTCTCATTTCCACATCTGTGTAGTATTCCTGACCATCTGAACTTGCACACCACACCATACAAACTGAAGTGGGTGGAAACTATTAAAAAGGGTTGCTTTACCCCACTGCTTTGTACATATATACAGTTTATACAACACAGCATAAAAAAAACCCATACTCTATCAGTTGTGGCAATGCATGAACAGGGTTCCACCAAACCAAACTCTGCTGCTGACTGACATGATATTGCACAATGTTCAGAGTATATTTCCACGGCAAGCATTAATTTTTACAGAACTCTTCAGGCTGCAAAAGTGTCTGAAGCAGCATTTTACATTAAGCAGGGTTACTCACTGTTTAATCTGCTCCTGAAACTTAGCATCTTTTAGCCTTCACAAGTGCATCAATATCAGGCGTCATATCCTGACTAGCAGCCAATTTCAGGATGTCATTTAAGTGCTTGTGTGTGAGCCTTGAGCGCAGCTTTGTTTTATTGATGCTCATTACAGAGAAAACTTGTTCACAAAGATAGGTAGTCCCAAACATGGACAAAACTTTTGCAGCAAGGGCTGTCAGTTTGGGGTAACCTGGCAGGAGAAACTGATAAAATGTGTCCAAGCCCGCTGAGGCAAATTTGTCCTTTAAATCTGAATCACACTGCAAGTCAATTATTTCAAGTTGAATGTTGACTGGCAGATCAGAGGCGTTGACTGTGAATGGCGAGCAAAAAACTGTGAAATCTGTCTTAAGTTCACCAAAAATCTGAAACCGTTGCTCAAACTCTCGCAGCAATCCTGTGATCTTATCTTTGTACCGAGTCATGTCAACATTAACTCTGGGTGCACACGCATCTTTGAGACAGGGAAAATGAGCGGGGTCACCACCCGAAAGTTGTGTCTCCCACAAAGTCAGCTTCAACTTGAAGGCGCGTATGTACTTTCTCTCTGAATTTTGTCACAACACCTGCTTTTTTCCCCGATCATTGATGGCGCGCCATCTGTAGCCAGGCTGACAGCACGGGCCCAGTCCACTCCGACCCTGTCCAGCGCTCCGACGAGAGAGTTCAAAATGTCATTTGCTGTTGTGGTATCCGTCATAGGCACCAACTCCAGGAATTCCTTGGTGACAGTCAAAGTCTCATCAACACCATGAATGAATATGGCGAGTTGGGCAACATCCGTAATGTCCGTGCTCTCATCAATTGCAACCGAAAATGCAACAAATGACTTGTGCTTCAGCTGGCTGTCCAAATCCGCCGAAAGATCCAAAATCTTCTCTGCCATGGTGTTTCTCGTCAGGCTAATGTTAGCAAAAGCCTGCCGCTTCTCAGGGCACACGACCTCGGCCGCCTTCAGCATGCATGTTTTCACGAACTCACCGTCACAGTACGGCTTTGACGATGTTGCTATTTCGCTAGCAACAAGGTAGCTAGCCTTCACTGCTGCATCACTGATATCTCGGCTACGGGTAAAAGCAGACTGCTGTTTCTTCAGACCCGCTAACAATTCATTTATCTTCTCTCTTCTCAGTTGTCCTTGCATCTGGTATATTTTTTGGCATGATGAGTCTCATAGTGGCGTCGATTATTATATTCTTTTAGCACTGAAACTTGCTGTGAGCACACCAAACACACAGGTTTCCCATTCACCTCCGTGAATAAATAGGAAAAGGTCCATTTTTGGTGGAAAGCTCTGCACTCTGTGTCCACTTTTCTCTTTTTCGACAAAGCCATTTTGGGTAATGAGGGTGCGACAGAGGGTAAAGGTGACACCAAACAAGCACGTATGAATAAAGACAGGCCTTTCGTAGAACTCCCAGCTCCAGCATGAACAGCGACTCCCAGTGGACACATTTGAAATAGCAGTTACTTTTATTGAAAACTTATTTTTACACTTTGCAAAATCATCTCGCGGGCCGGCTTAAACCCTGCCGCGGGCCGTAAGATTGACACCCCTGCCCTAGAGTGACAAGCACTCCAGCAACTCCCCCATAAGCTGCAATTCCTGTTCTGTCTTTCGCTTTGGCGCCCTCATTTTTCACTCCAAAGAAATAAAAAGACATCACAGAGTTCAGCAATGTCTCGTGTTACTCACTATATCAATATTTTATAAGCATTACACTTTTTTCAAAACTCGCAGGAGTTTGGGAGGCATTTTTCCATTCATTCTTATGGGGATATTTTCAACTTTGGCTCTGCTACTGCTCCGGCATGTGTGCAGCCGGAGAAACGGTTCACCTTTTTAAGCTCTTTCAGCCCTGCCTTTTCAGCTTTTTCAAATATTCATCTTTCTGCCTTTTCAGCTTCTTCAAACATTCAGCTTCATGTTCAGCTAGAGAAAGTGTTCAGCTATCAAAATGTTCACTTTTTTGAACTCTTTCAGCCTATAACCTTTCAGCTTTTTCAAATATTCATCTTTCTGCCTTTACAGCTTTTTCAAACGTTCAGCTTTATGTGCAGCCAAAGTAACTGTTCAGCTATCAAAATGTTCACCTTTTTAAGCTCTTTTAGCATATAACTTTTCAAGTTTCAAGTCTTTTTAGCTTTTTAAAATATTCAGCTTTTCAGCTTTTTCACACATTCAGCTGTTGAAACTGTTCAGCTTTCGAAATGTAAACTTTTTTAACCCATTCAGTCTATCAACTTTCAGCCTTTCTGCCTTTTCAGCTTTTTCTGCAAATTCTTGACCATTCATTCATATAGTTTTATGCATTTCCGGTAGTACATTCAGCAGATTTCCAAAATCACTTCAGCTGTCAGCATTAACACAGTTTTTTCAAAGGAAATGCAATTTCTAGTTATTATTACTCATACTGTATAATAATAATAATACACATTTGGTTAGATTGCGTTAAGGTGGAATGTATAGTAAGTACAAGACCATTTAGTTAAAAGGTGAGGGAATGACAAGAACTAAATTATTCAGAGAATATGCTGGCATGTTCATAAATTGTCACATATAGCACACAGGACACCAGCAAAACCTCAAAACCTGTTGTAGGAATTTCACTAATTAAGGTCTGCATGCTCTGGTGGCAAATATTAAACTAAATCTGAAATGCCATATTAATTGGTAAAAGTGAGCATGATCAGTTACATATTTGTGAAGAACTCAGGAGCAATCCTAATTAAATGAACTGGGTTTAGGGTTTAACATCCTGCATTATCTCCTAAACATACAAGCAATTTTTGTTTGAATCTGGTGAACCCCCCGTTCAAATGGTGGAACTTTGAGTACACAGTTTTGATATGCCACATACTTTGTGATGATGAACCAACTGTGTCAGTGTTTTCACTCCTCTTTTCAACAGAATTAAACTAGCTGAAGCTATTTTGTGAAAACCCATTCCATGCTGCTTGTGGCTTGACTTAGACAAAAGCTCAGCAGGTAAAAAACTATGCACTTTACAAAACCAGTTCTTTATATCCAACCCTTCAGGTTTATGTGTGTATGCTGTGTTCATTACCTGCAGGTACAAGTAGTGTAGATGCTTCAGCAGAGTGAGGTCGTGTCGCCGGATCTGGCCAATCACATTGTCCTGGAGGAAGATGGTCTGGATGGAAAGAAGACAAAATAAAGAGGGATTAAGGGAGAGTTTCAGGAAGTTTTGACGTGTGAAAAGCCCCCAAAAAGTGTCACCCATTCTGTGTTAACAACAAGCACTCACTCAATAACTGCTCCTATGTATGTGGGTCCAAGAAAACCTTAAAATCTGTTGCAAAACTTGGAATAGTCTACAACTCCTTGCTCTAAGCGAGATCAGGGGGTTCGGTCCCGTTTTGTTCTGTGCATCTAAACTGACTGTTAATGAGACTAAACAAGACCGGACCGTGTCTGTTCAGGTCTGAGGAGAGCGGATTTATACCTGCAGCGGCGCGCGCTGGACCGGGATTTTGCCGGCGGTTCGGTCCCGTTCTGTTCTGTGCATGATCTAAACTGACTGTTGTGGATTAATGTGACTAAACAAGACCGGACCGGTCTGTTCGGGTATGAGGAGATGCGGAGACACGCGGACAACAAAGTGGAATCGTAATCTGTGGATGTTCGTGTGTAGCTAGCTGCTAGCCGCTAGCTAGCAGTGTTCAAGCAGCAAGTTTGGTTGTAGAGGAACAGGAAGTTGTGGGAGGGACTTCGGCGGATGAGTGACAGGCAATGTTGGTCGGTGTACAGACAGCTCTTCATTCAGCTGGAAGGAGCTCAGGCAGACCTGAGCATTGCCTGCATTTAAATGTAAATAGTTACACAGAACTTTGTAAATTTTTGTAATGTATGCACTTATTCAGCAAACAACAATTTATATATGCATTATAAGTAATAAAAAATGGTTTGTTAAACATAATGGTGGTTTTCACAGTAAAAAAATCTAACTTTTTCTACTCGGATTTTATGTTTTTTTGTGATTTAAGGTCCATTGTGTTAGTACAATATGTCAAAATGAAAAAATAACTGTAAAGTCACACGTGAGGTTGTGCTGAAAATAATCACACCAAGTAAATAGTTTTAAGGTGAAATATAATGGCAAAATCAAAAATAGTCACAAACGGCCAATTATTCCCTGGAATATCGGATTTCACAACAAACCTAAATATCCCTGACTTTCCACCTTCAAACAGCCTCATTTGGCATCCATGAAAATGCTTTTTAACCTCCCACTTTTCTATAGGAACACATATTTCCTACGGGCACTGCACTAGTTAGTGTGAAATGAAGTGTTTGGTGTAATGTGTTTAGTGTGTAGTGTAGTCGTTTTTATTTGTGTTGTGAGTCAACTGCTGAATTGCGGAGCAGGCAGGAATGACAAATTCAGCAAACAACAATGTATATTTGCATTATAACTAATGCAGTTGGTTCATTAAACTGTTTGTGGTTTTCACAGTAAAAAATCTAACTTTTTCCTGCTCTGATTTTATGTTATTTTGTGATTTTAGGTCCATAGTGTTAATATAATATGTCAAAATGAAAAAATAAATGTACAGTCAAACATGTGAGGTTGTGCTGAAAATAATGACTCCAAACAAGGCAAGGTAAATAGTTTTCAAGGTGAAATATAATGGTATAATCAAAAGTAGTCAAAAACAGCCAATTATATCTAGGGGTGTCCTGACGCCGATATGCCCATATTTGGGCAAATTTGTTTCCTCCCGGCGCGCCATATGATCGTGTGATGCGCGCTGTGGACGTGCATCCGGAAACAAAACAACAACTACAGCATGTGCTGCAGCAGAGTAGAGCGCGTTGGACGGAGGATACAAAAGATCAGCAGTTTGGGAGTTTTTAACATTGGATTCACCCACCAGCATAACAGCAAAGTGCAAGCGCTGTGCGAAGGATATTCTGAGGGGTGGCACAAATGTCGCCATTTTTAACACAAGCAACTTAATTAGCTACAGAAGAAGCATGCTAAAGAGCATGGGCGGCGGGTAATGGAGGCTAGGGAAGGCTGAGCCTTTCCAAATTTTATGCTGGAAAATTGTGAAAATCATGTATAATAATATGCACATAATGTGTGCATATTATTATACATGATTTCCTATTATGAACGGGCCGCAGCTGCAGCACAACCTCAGTGTGTGTGAGGTTGTCGCTGCAGTGGTCACACTGTTACGGTAGCCCAGAGGTGTCAGGCCAAATACAAAAGCCACAACACAAATACAAAAGCCACAACACGAATACAAAAGTCGCAACACGAATACAAAAGCCGCAACACGAATACAAAAGCCACAACACGAATGCAAAAGCCACAACACGAATACAAAAGCCACAACACAAATACAAAAGTCACAACACGAATACAAAAGCCACAACACAAATACAAAAGCCACAACGGAAGTGACCCACAACGGAAGTGGCCCACAACGAAGTGACCAAAACGGAAGTGAACGGCAGCGGATGTTGACAATGCAGCGGATGGCTGCTGCCATTTTAGGACCCGTGTGCCGACTGTCTCTGGGCAACACAGAGTCCAACTTCGTCGCAGACTTTTTTCCAGGCTCTTTCCTGTTTTGTCCAAGTCTCTGTGTATCTGGTTCTGTCGCGGAGCTCCCGAGCTCCGGTCTCTATATGCGTATGGAGTGTGGTAGTATAGTACGGAGCTAACGAGCTTTGGGGCGCCGAGCACGGAGCATTAGCCCCAGTTAGCACAACAGTACAACAGCAGGCTTTTCTCGCTTGTTGTATCGTCCCGAGCCGGGGCTGCAGCGCCGATAGCAGTGCTCCGGTCCGCTCCCTGAGCTCTGTGCCACCATACTGCTGTACACGCATACAGAGACCGGACAATAAAGGAGAGTGCTTGGAGAAAATCAGAGAGGAAGTTGGACTACTTGCTAAGTTATGAAAATATGTGTCTGTTATTTAATTACAGCGGTCTGTTGTACTTTACTATGAACCACAGTAGCACAATCACAGCCGACTTTCCCCGCATGCTGACTTGTTGAGTTTATTCGCTTTGACTCAGTCAACACCCACTGTCGCTTTGGCGCGTGATTTTTGAAATCCAACATGGATATCCGATCCTTTTTTAAACAGAAGGAAAAACCAAAGGAAAATATTTCAGAAGCGGCCAGCCACACCGACCGGAATCCACTGCAGCTGCAGCGGACTGGCTGCTGCTGGGCTTCGATATGCAGGCACCTGTTTATTTTTATTATTAATAATATTTGTTTCAATCACTGAACAGACCAGGCGGCAATTTGGTACAGGTGTTTAATTCCTTCCTCTCAAAAATCTGGGATTAATTCACCAGCTTCTCGGTGAATTCTCTGGCATCCTTCAGCAAGTGAAGTTGTTGCGGCGGAGGAAACGATTCAGCCAACCAGCACTCGCTGCAAACTCCTCATCTCTGCTGTCACTCACGGAGGCGTAGCCTACATTTGTTTCTCCATCGCCCTGATCATTTTGCAGGACACTCTCTCTGGGCGTGCCCGTTTGCTGATATCATCCCCGCATGTTTATCTCAGGCTCCTCGCTGGCCTTCTTCCTCCCTCCACCAGGCAGCCTGGCCCTGTTGAGGTCCTCCTCGGACAGACGCTGAAGCTCAGCTTGATTTTTTCGCCAATCTCTCTCTCTCTCTGCCTTCTGGTCGACAGAGAAACGTCTAGCAGCTGCTTCTCCCGAGTTTTCCTCGTACTTTTTAAGTCGTACTTTTTAATTTTTTGCTGCACCGGAGCCATGGTGATCATCAATGTGATACTGCCTGACAGAAAGCAGCACACTGCGTGAAAAAGGCGAAGATAAACGTGCAGTGTCAGAGGTCGCGTCTCCTTCCTTCATTTAAAAAAATAATATTAATTAGACCCGACATTAATTTGGAACCGGCGGTTAGGTATCAGAATATACACCCAGCTTTTAAATAAAATAAAAAACGGCCGTCCATCGGCCCATTATTGATCGGCCCACCGGGAAAAATCCCGGCGCTCCCGATGACCAGTCCACCCCTGCGTAACAGTTCTCTTGAGTGGCTGTGCGCGCGTGCGTGTGTGACGCGTGTGTGTGTGTATGTGTGCGCCGTGCAGTGCGCACGAGCATACGCTTGTGTTTAGGGGCACAAAAAAAATATTTGCACCGGGGCCCATCACCATGATGTTAAGCTACTGACTGAGACTATTGCGTATGGTTTTTATATATTTAATGATCAGCAGTTTCATTTTTGCGCTGTGCGATCAGGCAGCCTTCCCAAACGGCAGGCCCACCCGCCGCCTATGCTAAAGAGTATGCTGCTTTTGTCGAGAACAAGAAAAAAAAAGTACCGTATTGACCCAAATATAAGACGACCCTGATTATAAGACGTCCCCTCTTTTCAAGACCAATCTTCAGAAAAAAACAACTCTGTTAACCAAAATTCGTTTTTCTCTTACTGTTCGCGTTTTCAGACGATCTTTTTGGACTCGCCATCTTCGGACGTTACACTCCGTAACTCCATATTTCTTCGCTGCCTGACAGTCGTTTGGCGCCTCCGCTGCATTGACCACCATTATCTCAAAATTAGCATCATAGCTCCGCCTCAGATGTGTAAACTTGCCCCACTTTTGATCCACTTTGCTCTGTACAATCATGGCGCCTCTCCATTTTCATCTCCCGTCACTTTTTCTCCGCTGTGATTGACAGATGACACCAGCCACAGTGTCAGTGACGTCTCTACAATAAGCAGTATTACACTGGATTGCTGGAAAACTAGAATGGCATTTAGTAGAGTGCATAACTCCAGCAAGGCCCGACAGTCTCCTTTTGTACCAGCCACGTATATGCCAGATTTTTTCATCAAGATCAATGTATTATTCCCTGAGAAATTAATATTTTGATCTACTGTCTCAATCTACCTACCTACCAATCTACCAATCTACCTACCTACCTACCTACCTACCTACCTACATACTACCTACCTACCAATCTACCTAACTACCTACCTACCAATCTACCTACCTACCTACAATCATTATTGAATAGTCCTACTGGCAAACCAACTGACCAACACACAAACAGACAAGTGTGAAAACATTATATGCTTGGCGGAGGTAAATATAGTTCCAGGCCTACACTTGTTTAAGATGTACTGTACACTGTAAAAAATTGTCGGTAGAAATTACGGTAAAAAACTGTCAAATAGCAACAGTAAAATACCGTAAACTCAAGAATAGTATATCACTGTAGTAAATACATTGAATTACCTTAAATCAAGAAACAGTAAATAACTTTTAATTTTACGGTCTTACTAAGTAGAAAATAAGGAATTTTACTGTGAATGTTATAAATAGTTTGCCAAATTCACGGTAAAATACCATAATGTCACAAGTGTGTAATTACCCTAAAATTAACTGTATCATTCTGTCTGAATTACAGATTTGTCTGGTGTTTATGTTTAAATTTACAGTACACAACCATTAAATCATACCATCATTTCTATAGAAAGTAGAATGTTAAAAAGTATGGTTTGTTTAAGCAATACATCAGGACAGGCCGTGGTATGTGCTTATTATATCACAGTAAAGGGGCATTGTTCGGGCCGACGCGAAGCACTTAATGCAATAGAAAACTATACATGTTGTATTATTGTCAAAACACAGTAAATTAAGATAAGATTAACTTTATTGTCCCACAGTAAAACATAGGCCTACAACAATCATTAGAGTTTATCATATAGAGTTTTATTGCAACATTGTTAACACATCCTTTTTAAATAATATGGAAGCCCATTTGCGCCACTTGATGAAAAAAAATTATTAAATACTGTGTCATACTTATGTGATACTAAGTCAAAATTATGAGATACTAAGTCAAAGTATCTCATAATTTTTGTCAAGTGGCGGAAATGGGCTTCCATAAAATAATAGTATTTTTTTTATATCTGTCTTTTGTACAGTGAAAACACAATTTCTATTTTTATTTTATTCTTGTACATGTACATTTTTTATTATATGTAAAACATGACAATGAAAACGTTGTTGTGTTTGTTGTTGTTCCGTGTCAATAAAGCTTTTTTGAATTGAGGAGAGAGACAGAGAGAGAGAGAGAGAGAGAGAGAGATGACGGCGAAGTTAAGGGAAGCTAGAAATTTTGAATTTCAGTTCACCACCATTTCTTCGCGCCCACAGGAGCAGGCATAAGACAGACAGACACAGACAGACAGACCAACAGAGAGAGAGAGAGAGAGAGAGGGAGAGAGAGAGAGAAGAGAGAGAGGACCGCGGAGTTAACGGAAGCTAGAAATTTCAGTTCACCGCCATTTCTTCGTACCCACAGGAGCAGAGTCTCTTCTTCAGGTAAGCACATTCACAACTCATTCAGACTGTCGAATTAACGTTAGCTAGCCACAGAGCCACATTAGCTCTTATTCGTTGACTTTCAAGCAGAGGAGTTCAGGTAGCTATATCTTAAAAGTTGCTGGACGTGTCGCTATCTGCTTTTTGCAGAATAGAAGAGTCACTTAAGGGCTCTGAGAAGTCGCTAGCTACAGCTAACGTTGCTAATGCTAGAAAAATGTTTAGCTGTAACTTCTGTAGCAAGTCGGTTAAGACTTAAGAGGGGTTATGCGCTTCATTGCAAACTCCATAGAAATGAACCATGTTGTTTATTTAAGTGCACCAGCATGCCCTTTTCACTTCAATGTTATTACACAGGGCTGTATGATCACTTTATTAGGTGGTAGCACTGGTGCTAGCAAGCTCAAGATTTCAGCAGCACAAAGGAAA
>CAEMYA010000312.1:87132-103487 GCA_903131615.1 Diplodus sargus | reverse complement strand
TGTGTGTGTGTGTGCGTGCGTGTGCGCGCATGTGAGTGTGTGCTTAAGCATGGCTTTGTGTGTGTGTGTGTGTGCGCGCATGTGTGTGTGTGTGTGTTTATGTGCATGTGAGTGTGTGCTTAAGCATTGCTTTATGTGTGTGTGCGTGTGCGTTTTTGAGCATGTGCGTGTGCGTTTTTGAGCATGTGAGTGTGTGCTTAAGCATGGCTTTATACGTGTGTGTGTGTGTGTGTGTGTGTGTCTGTACATGTGTGGTCATGTTTGCATGCTCACACATGCATATCTGAGTGTGCGTGTGTGTGTCAAACTGACTCATTGATAAATCTGTCTCTCTGTGTTGATCTCGGTTGCCACGGTGATGGTAACCGAGCTGGTCCTGGTAACCGACAGTGAGAGCTGCTTTAACAGTGATTTCCGCTGAGGCTCACCTCACATTATCATACTTCTCTTTGCAAAACAGTAACTGCTATTACTAAAATAATGGTCTGGTCAAAACTATGAGAGTCTTTTGAGCATCCTGTGAAGTTTTTGTGTGTCTGTGGTCAGAAATGTGTGTTGTTGAGCAGTTTAGAAAAGTGAATGGTTTTTTTCTGCCTCTAGATATTTTTCCTCTCATTTTAATGGGACTCTATGCGTCAGTTGGTCAGTGTTCCTGTCAGTAAAATGCCCACCGTACCAAAATGTTTTGTCCGATCGCCTCCAGAGATCCACTGTAAGCACGAGCACGAGTGTACCTACAAGCTGATGTTTTTATTTTTCTGCTGGAGTGAACATTGTGGAAATGGTGTCGAGTTGAAGACGAGATTTTCTGAATATTGGGCAGCTCCTTTCCACTGTGTCAATTGGCCCCTGCACTCTGGCTGTCAACATTCCACCCCATACACACCAATGCAAAAATCTCAAAGTGGCTGAAAAGTTTCCAATGTTTGAAGTGCGACTGTGCAAAAAGTATGAATGCTGTGAAAAAGCTGAATTCAGGGAAAAAAGTCCTAATCTTTGTGAACGTCTCACAGTTTGAATGGAGTTTTAATGTGGACGTATGAATTATTAGATTAGCTTTGAAAATGCATGAAAAAGTGTGAAAATCAAAGATTTTTGAAGATTCCGTCATCTGCTTGAATGGGAAAGAAAGGCCAAAAAACGTCTAATATTTCTGCAATTATGAATGATATCAATTAGAAAAATAGACGTAATTGATTCCCAATTGAGATGAATGTTCTGTGATTGAATGGAGTGAATCCGTTGATAAATGTGGAAGAAGTGAAGATTTGAAATTTCTGACCCGGAAGATATAATAATAACTAGAAAAATTTGCATTTCCTACGAAAATACAGTGTGAATGCTGAAGTCTGAAGCGAAATCTGCTGAATGTACTTCCGAAAAGCTGAAAAGTTGAAAAGGTCAAGGCCGAAAGAGCTTAAAAATTTGAACATGTTGATAGCTGAACACTTTCTGTAGCTGAACATGAAGCTGAATGTATAAAGAAGCTGAAAAGGCAGAAAGATGAACATTTTAAAAAGATGAAGAGACAGAAAAGTTGAAAAGGGCTGAAAGACTTGAAAAAGTTGAAGATTTTCATAGGTGAACATGAAGCGGAATGTTTGAAGGAGCTGAAAAGGCAGAAAGATGAATATCTGAAAAAGCTAAAAAGCTGTAGAGTAAGGGGTCTAAAAGAGCTTAAAAAGGTGAAAAAAGACTGAAAATACCAAAAGGTTGTCGAGAAAGAGGGATGAAAGAGCTTGAAGAGGTGGAAAAAGGTTGAAAGGTGAAAAGTTAAAGGCAGAAAGAGCTTAAAGGCAGGAACATACCAGCCCAACCGATGGACGTCTGAAGCGTTTGGATTCTCTGATTGGTTGTGTGCCAGCTGAAAAGCCGTTCTGATTGGCGGTGTGCTAGCGAATCAGCGCGGTGTGTGGGAGGGCGGAATACTGCGTGCGCTTTGTTTTTCTATGCACTCCGCTCCGTCATTCCCCGTTTTCATGTTTTGCAGGCAGTTCTGGCACGAGACTGGCTGTTATTATGTCCGTTCAGGACGAATTAATCTATGTTCATTTGGTAATGCCTCGCTGCATGTTGAGTATGCAGCTGTTTTTATCTGTAAGCCTATAGTGAAAATGACAGAGAAATAAGCAGATTCGGCGTGCTCACTCAGAAAGTCTGGCTGAGGACGGCTGTGAGCCGATGCTTATGCAAGTAGCCTCCTGTCGTAACGTGACCACAGGAGCAGAGTCAAAATCTTGTGCTTTAGGAACGCGCACTATTGTGCGGTATTCCTGTTCGGAAAAAGAGGCAAAGAGACAAAAATTAGCCACTTTCAAACTCCAGCTTTTCAGGTAAGTTTCAACACCAATATCCATGATTTAACGAGACAAATTGCGATTTCCGGGTGATGAAGAAAGTTAAAGGCAGAAAGAGCTTAAAGAGGTGAAAAAAGGCTGAAAGGTGAAAAGTTAAAGGCAGGAACAGCTTAAAGAGGTGAAAAAAGGCTGAAAGGTGAAAAGTTGAAGGCAGGAACAGCTTGAAATGGCTGCAGACATGCTGTATCAGGACCAGAGACAGAGACGAAAATGTCCCCCATAAGAAATGAATGGGAAAAGACCTCCCAAACTCCTGCGATTTCCGAAAAAACTGTGAGGGTTATCGTCAAAATAATTGTATGGTGAGTGACAGGAGGAGTTGCTGAACGCGGTCATGTCGTTTTTATTTCTGAAGAGTGCAAAATGAGGGCGGGAGAGCAATAGACAAATCAAGTACCGTCTGCTAATTTCCGGAAAATTCGGCTCAAAATTAACATTGCGGCTTATGGGACAAGATCGAGAGTTGCTGTCGGTCTCGGGCTTCTAGATCCAAAACCGTAAGTCCCACATCTGAAATGAGACCATCAGCTGAAACCCCACAAGATTTCCTACATTTCTATGTATATATTGTCTATGTCAAGTAAAAGGTGAGGGATCAAACTCAAGCTGAAAACAAGTTTGAACATTTTTTTCGACGCAGCTCTACACTCTGGCGTGCGGCAGTTGGTGATGTCACTCACTCTAGCCGACGCAATACACACCCATTATAAACGCAGAAGACGGGCTAAAAGTCGCTCAAACTAAAACTGCGATCATTTCAAGACCGTACAAGATTTTTAAAAACTGAATACAGGTCCAATAGTTCAAGATCTGCTGAGTGCTTTAAGGTTTGAATGGTGTCTCTCGCTCAATGTATGAGGAGCAAAAAGAGGGTTGAAAGGCGATGACTTTTGAAGAGGATTTGAAGCTTTTCCCATCTGCGGCAATATTAATTTTTTTTCGGAAAAAGCTGGATTTCTGAAAAAGTAGAAAAGTTGAAAAGCTGAAAAGCTCAAGGCTGAAAGAGCTGAAAAAGCTGAACATTGTAATATTTGAATGGATTTAATAGCTGAAGGTATGCTGAAGTTATGCCAGAATGAAATGTGAAAAAATCCCCATAAGGATGAATGGGAAAAACTTTGCAGAAAAAGCCTAATATTTCCAAAAGTTTAATAATTAGAAAAGCCAAAAGTAATAGCAGTAACGTCCTTAAAAAGCTGCACATTTTGATATTTGAATGGTTTGAATCGCTCAAGATTTGAAGGAGAAGAAAGCGGACAAAAAATGTACGGAAGCAGGAATAATAAGAAAAAGAAGAAAGAAAAATAAATTCCAGAAGAACAATAGTGTGAACTAGAAAAATTGCATTTCCTGCGAAAATACAGTGTGAATGCTGAAGCGAAATCTGCTGAATGTACTGCCGAAAAGCTGAAAAAGCTGAAAGCTGAAATGCCACAAAAGTTGAAAGGGCTGAAAAGCTGAAAAACTTGCAAAGTTAAAGGCTGAAAGAGCTTAAAAAGTTGAACATGTTGCTAGCTGAACAGTTTCTGGAGCTGAACATGAAGCTGAATGTATGAAAAAGCTGAAAAGGCCGGAAAAACTTGCAAAGTTACAGGCTGAAAGAGCTTAAAAAGTTGAACATGTTGCTAGCTGAACAGTTTCTGGAGCTGAAAATGAAGCTGAATGTATGAAAAAGCTGAAAAGGCTGGAAAAACTGAAAAGGCTGAAAAACTTAAAAGGCTGAAAAGCTGAAATGGCTGAAAAGCGGAAAAGGCAGAAAAGTTAAAGGCTAAAGGAGTTGAAAAAGTTGAACATTTTAATTGCTGAACATGAAGTTGAATGTTTGAAAGAGCTGAAAAGGCAGAAAGGTGAATATCTGAAAAGGCTAAAAAGCTGTAAAGTAAGAGGGCGGGAAGAGGATAAAATATTTTTTTTAAAAGCTGAAAAGGTGAAAAGCTGTAGAGTAAGAGGGCTGGAAGGGGTAAAATGGTGAAAAAAGGCTAAAAACTTGAAAAGGTGAAGGCTGAAAGAGCTTAAAAGGGTGAAAAAAGGATGAAAAGGATGGAAAAGGATGGAAAGCTATAGAGTGAGAGGGCTGAAAAAGCTAAAACAGGTGAAGGATAAACATGTAAAAAAGAGGGTTGCAAGAAATCAATAAGGTGAAATAAAGCTGTAAAGTAAGAGGGCTGGAAGAGGTTAAAATGGTAAAGAAGGGCTAAAAAGTTGAAAGGTTAAAGGCTGAAAGAGTTTAAAAGGGTGAAAAAAGCATGAAAAGGATGGAAACCTGTAGAGTGAGAGGGCTGAAGAAGCTAAAACAGGTGAAAAAAGGATGAAAATGTACAAAGGTTAAGGGTGAAAGAGTTTAAAATGGCTGCACATATGCTGGAGCAGGAGGAACCCCAAGCAAGAGCACATCTGGTCTTAATTTATGTGTGCTCTTGCTTGGTTGAATAAAAATCTGCAGCCACAGTGGCCCTTTCCGACATCAGTTTGACACCACTGGTCTATGTAAAGTAAAAGATGTGGGATCCAAATCCAGCTCAAGAGAATTCTTTCTCCAGTGTTCCAGCTGCTCTCAATCAAGTGATGATGTCACACACTCTAGCTGACCCAATACACACGCATGCTCAAGATACACACGCTGGAGAAATAGCAGAGACACAGATCAAATTGGCCCTCATAAGGATGAATGGGGAAACACCTCCCAAACTCCTGCGATTTTTGAAAAAACTGTAATGGTTGTGGCCAAAATATGTATATGCTGAGTGAGAGGAGACATGGCTGAACGCTCTCATGTCGTTTTCATTTCTGTCGAGTGAGAAATGAGGGCACAGGAGCGACAGACAAATCAGGTACCGTCTGCTCTCGGACAGAAATTTTGCCTCAAAATTAACATTGCGGCTTATGGGGCTATGTTTTGACCTCTTGTCATTCTTGGGCTGCTAAATACAAGCCCGTAAGTCCTACATCTGAAATGAGACCATCAGCTGAAAGCCGACAAGATTTCCTACATTTCTATGCATATATTGTCTATGCCAAGCAAAAGGTGTGGGATCAAAATCAAGCCGAAGACAGTTTTGGCTCCCATTCTTCGAAAGGCTCCCCACTCAAGCGATGATGTCACATATATGTGTATATGTGTTATAAAATCAGAAGAGGAGCTAAAAGTTCCTAAAACTAAAACTGCGACATTTTCAAAACCGTACAATATTTTTAAAAACTGAATACAGTGTCAATTGTTCAAGTTTCGCTGACTTGTTTAAAGTTGGAATGGCGTCTCCAGCTCAACGTATGAGGTAGAAGATGAGGTTGAAAGGCGATGAGTTTTGCAGAGGATTTTAGTGTTTTCCCATTTGCGTCAATGTTAAAAAAAATTTGGAAAAAGCTGAATTATTGAAAAAGTTGAAAAGTGGAAGGGTGAAACTGAACATTTTAATGTTTGAATGATATGAATAGCTGAACGTATGCTGAAGTTATAGCAGAATGAAATTTGAAAAAATCCCCATAAGGATGAATGGGAAAAATTTGGCAGAAAAAGCTGAATATTTCCAAAAGTATAAAAGGTAGAAATAAGAAAAATAGACGCCATCATGTCCTAAACAAGCTGAACATTTTGATATTTGAATGGTTTGAATCGGTCAAGATTTGTAGGAGGAGAAAGGTGCCAAAAAACGTACGGAATAATAAAGAAAGAAAGAAAGAAAGAAATTCCAGAAGAACAATAGTGTAAATGCTGACTCAGCATTCACATTAATAAATAAATTCCAGAAGAACAATAGTGTGAATGCTGACTCAGCATTCACACTAATAAATAAATTCCAGAAGAACAATAGTGTGAATGCTGACTCAGCATTCACACTAATAATAAATTCCAGAAGAACAATAGTGTGAATGCTGTGTCAGCATTCACACTAAAAAGAAATTCCAGAAGAACAATAGTGTGAATGCAAGCATTCACACTAATTAAAGAATTCCGTGAAAATGCCTTCTGCATTCACAACCAATTAGGCTAGGCTACTAATGACGCTTGCTTGTAAACGTGAGCTATGCAATCTTTTGGCGTTTGAAAAAAAAATCATAAATATTCATAAGACATGCTGATATATATTACGCAACTCTACCTGGGATGAAGACATTCTACACCTTACGCAGGCAGTCTGCTCAGTCCTGAGTCCCTCCGCAGAGTTCGGGGGTATCGTTGACTTGACAACAAATGCACGTGTATCCCCTGGTGTGAGCGCAACAGATTTTACGACAGTAGTAGAAGACAATACTGTTTCCCGGCTGTAGGGGGACCCCAAGTGCAAGACTTCCATGGTGTTGCTTTAAATCTCAAACAAAAACAGGATCCCCGAGTGCGACCTGACAGGCTGGAGAGTAATGGTGAACCGATCCTCAAGAGTGCCTGTCAGGTCATACTCAGGGATCGACACTTTTTGCCTGCCATGACGGCGACGCGCAGGAGATGCAGCAGCTAACGTGAGTAGTTCAAAAACCTTATTTTTCATAAACTCTGTGTACACAAACAATGTTCTCAATGCTCGTGTTCATGAGTAGAGACCCTGGTGATGCTACGAGCAAAGTTTCATGTTGTGTCGAGCCTTCTTAGTGTTCTAAAATAGCGATTTTGATGCTAGCGTGTCATGCCCCTAGCACTCCTGTTCAAAATGAACGTGCCCAAAACCGAGACTACGGTAAATCTTAAAAGTGCCTCTTTCGTCGCAATTATGCTTTTACGCAAAGGTTTGACTCATATTCAATCCCAAATAAAGCCTTGGTTGCTTTTTGGCGAGAGTTTCGCTTTAAAACGGAGAGAAGAAGAAGACGACGATGAGTTTTTCTTGTTGTGGGTTGTTACTGTTGTTCTTCGTTGTCGTAGTCGTTATCTCTTCTTCTCTCCATTTTAAAGCCAGGGTCGTTTAGTGCGCTAACTACCTACACATAGGTACTGAGCTGTGTCAGTCAACAACTAATTAGCCAATGGGGACGCTCTGCTGAAAAGGCCCGCCCACCCAAGAGGTTTGTGCCAAAACTGCAAACAAAAAGTCAGGGAGCGCAAACGAGACAGAGCTGCAGAGAGACTGCAAAGCTGAGAGTCTGCGCAAAAGTCTGAGCGGAGAGAGAGAACCAGAGGGAACTGTAAACAAAATAATGCATTATTAGAAGAGTAAAAGACCAATATTTTACACTATTTGACAAATTATTTGATTGCAAGTTCTAAGTTTTATTTTCGAAATGAGTTTTATGTTCTCTCAAATTCCTGTTTTTGTTTGAGATTTAAGAAGTTTTGTTTGTTTCTTTTGGCAAAAATCTAATTCCATAGACACTACATTGTGTCAGTATTACTGAGGAATGTTACATTCAGGCCAGTGCCCATATGTTGTTGCTTGTTGGGCTTGAGTTTGCCATGTTATGGTTTCAGTACATTTTTTGAGCATGAAGTACCTTTGAGGGTATTCTGGAGAATATTCTGGACAGTATTTTACATAGTTTTGGATTGTTGAAATATTAATAAACATACATTTGCATAAAGCAAGCATATTTGTCCACTCCCATGTTGGTAAGAGCAAAAAAACCCTTTAAAATACACCTTGAAGATTAATTCAGAACAAACTAAAAAAAGATTAATTTGTGATTAATCGCGATTACATACTTCAATCGATTGACAGCCCTAATTTATTAATTTATTTGGTGTAATACATTGCTGGACACTAGGGGCGGTCGCTGGGACTGCATGAAGACACGAATAGTGATTGCTGCCAGGTGCGTTAGGTGCCCGGTCAGGTGAGGCAAGCTTTCTTGCAGCCTAGCAGTCGCTCAAATCTCCTGAGGCAACTGAATGGTGGTGTTTTACACGGAGGCCAGAAACCTCATTAATACCCACTGGTAATAAATAAAGCAGAGGTAAACATCTGGATATTGGTTACACAGCTGATGCCACCACATGAATTGTGTTGGAATCAGCCGCTCAGTCATGACATGATTTCAGACTTTACTTAAATCATTTAGATCCTGTTTATATCTCAGCATTCATTTAGTCTCCATTGCCGGTCATTCCACCAGACTGGTGTGGACATACAGTCAGGTGCATGTGCCGTCTGATGTCAGTCTGAAATGCAGCGACTGTAGTCACAATGTTACAGCGTCTGAATATTCGGTGTTGTAGGCCATGCCACAATAACAGATTACAGGATCTGATCCCAGACCTGCCCATGCCCATCAGTACTTACATGACCACAATGTCGAAAACCCGACAGCTGCAGAACAACAACGTTCCAGATATTTCTGTCCAAACGGATCAGTAGGGGTGATTCGGTTGTTGTCTCTCAGCCCGCTGAGGGAGACGGAGCAGTGATGTCTGCCGAGCACAACTCCTCCTTACTCCCTCTACCGTGTATGATGCTAATTCGTATGGTTTATTTTTGGAGATGAAGCTCCAGGCATCAGAAAGCAGAGCGGCAGCAACGGTTGATTCCACAGTGCGCAGCTCGCTGCGGGATCGTCTCATGCTGCGGACAGAGGAACCGATGTAAACAGTAAAGGGACCCAAGCGACAGGCAGCGAAACCTGGGGCGGAGCGTCAAACGACGGCAGGCCGGACGTTGTATTCTACAGCACTAACCCGGTCTGAAGCGGACGGAGGGATCCATAGACAGATGTACGTAAACGCCTCATTGAGCGGGTTGGCCCGTTGCTGCGATACGTCTGCGCGTCCGCCATATTGGATGTGGCAGCTCTGCTCCGTGAACTCATACAAGTCAATGGAGGGAACTTTATAAAACTCCTTCTACAGAGTGCTATAAGTTAATGCCTCTCACACATTCACACATGTACGGATATATTCAGAAAACAGATAGGAACCAAAAACAACGTGTGTAACGTGATGATTATAATTATAATCATCAGAGAACGTTACAGGAGTAGTTAACGTTTAAACGTTAACTTCAAATCAATTTTATTTATATAGCCCAAAATTACAACCACATTGCCTCAATGGGCTTTACAATCTGTACAGTGAACAACATCCTGTGTCCTTAGGCCCTCGATTCGAGTGAGGAAAAACTTCACATATTGATGGAAAAAAAAAACTTTTAACAGGGTAAAAAAAAAACAATGGAAGAAACCTAAGGAAGAGCCACAGAGGAGGGATCCCTCTTCCAGGACGGACAGACATGCAATAGATGTTACGTGTACAATACGCGGTGTGTACAACACTACTCCTTATATGTTCATGCAGGACGGCACCAAACCACTGGATGGATTTTAAAATGTTTTTACGAGTGTTTACAGCTTCTAATGTATAACACTGATACTGTGATGATACATGACAGATAAATATGAAATCTGTGTCAATAATAACCTGATCCTACGGAAGCCCTAAACGGCCATGCATTCATACATTTTATTTCCTCTGTTTTCCCAATGATAACGAGTTAATTTCCTCCGTTTTCCCGAGATAACGAGATAATTTTCTCGAGATCTCGAGATAACGAAACTTTGTTTTCTCGTGATAACGAGTTAATTTAATTTGTTTTCCCGAGATAACGGGATAATTTTTTGTCGAGATCTCGAGATAAGGAAACTTTGTTTTCCCGAGATAACGATATAATAAGGTGTGTGTGTGTGTGTGTAAATGAGTCAGTCAGTTAGTGTACGACTGTAAATAACCTTTAATGTGATAACTGTTAATAAGAACATCTTGTTTCATTTAGTTAACTGATATTCTTTGAAGCCAGGTTATTATTTCATTAATTATATTAGACACTAAATGCAAGACTTTTATTTTGAAAGCGTCTCGCTGTGAACCGAGAACATCTGTGTTCCTGTGAATCGTGTGTGTGCGTGTTTGAAGTGTGCCTGCATGATTTTTGCTGAACGTGATGAAATGATTTGCTGTGCACTGGCTGATAAAGGGCACAAGCTCTAACGGTGTGTCCGAAGGTGTGTTCGAGTGTACAAGGTTCCTGTAATAAACACTTTGGACCATCAGTAAGAGAGTCTGACCATCATTCAGCAGGGATGCTACAACGACATCAGGCTCACTTAGATTGTGCCACCGATATAGCTGAAGCCTTGCTAACCGTCTTCTTAGATTACGCACATTAATGTGAATGTTATCTATAATAGCAAGGCATAATGCTATGTCAGCCTGTGTCAGATTGATTGAAAATATATGTGACAGTGATCGATATGCTCCTGCTCCTCTGACAAATACACTACACTATCGTTGTGTTTTCTGGAGATCTCAAATTGATTTTATCATTATCTCGGGAAAACAAACTTTCGTTATCACGAGATCTCGAGAAAATTATCCCGTTATCTCGGGAAAACGGAGGAAATTAACTCGTTATCACGAGAAAACGGAGGAAATAAAATATATTAATACATGGCCGTTTAGGGCTTCCGTATGATCCTGTGACATGTAAACAGGGCATGAAATTGGCACCCGCCCACACGCCAAATGCGGGTAACTTTTGTGATTGGCGGGTGAAACTGTCAATCTACATGCCACATTGGCGGGTAGCCAAAAAGACAACATAACACTGAACATGTGTTCTGTTGTTGACCAATCAGGTATGTGTGTTGTTGTCTGTTGTTTAGCGCCATTTTCTTGGATTTCAAACCAAAATGTGGCGGCATATTGCAAGTATGGGTAACTGCAGGCAAAGATGGCACCGGAGGATGGCCGTGGAAAAACCTAGCGACATCACAAGTGGGCGTGGTAAAACCTAGATCGACCAATACTATCCAGCTGCAGCCGCTCCTACAAACTCTGCCCCCCGGATTTCAAGCTGGGATCGTCTGGTGGTGTGTGTCCGCGCACACAGCGTGATAAGAGTTAACAGTTAAGAATTAAGTTTCTCTCTATGGCACTGCGCGCATAGTGCAGCTTTCCCGGGCTTGGAAGAGCACACCAGCCGGTCAAAATCATGGTTCTCCGACATGTTCGGGTTTCAAGCAGGGATCGTCTGGACGTGTGTGCCCGCACATAGTGCAGCCTCCTCGGTCTTGGAAGAGCACAACCCAGCCGGTCGAGATCATGGTTATCTGACATGTTCGGATTTCAAGCGGGGATCGTCTGGCGAGTGTGCCCGCAGATAGTGCAGCCTCCCTGGGCCACAGAGAGCGACACCACCCGGTCCATATCAATTATTAATATTTAAAAATAAAAATTAATATGACAGGTCGGCATCGAACCACGGATGTGTGCATCCACAGCCTGCGCCTGTAACAATTGAGCTATAACACCAACTGACTGTTAAGAAATATCTATGATGTTTGACTATTAAGAATAGTTTGGACTATGTTTGGATCTATACAATCATACAAAGACAAACGAGTTGTTTACACGTCCTTACTTCCTGGCGAGCCTTTTCGGAGGGAAAGTTTAAAAAAAAAATCTGAACAACTAATCTATAACCAATTCACGCTGAAATAGAGGCCATTGTTCTTTTATTACGTTTATCTCTCAACAATAACTGGGGTGTCACGATTCTCCAAATCCTCGATTCGATTCTCGATTTTTAGATTTATTTTTTTTAAAGCACAGGTTGCTATGCCATTTTTAGACTAGACTTTTATGCAATATAATTTCTGACATTTGTTTGCAATGTACCACACTACATTGTCAAGTTTAAAACATTTATTGACAACATAATGTAACAGTAACTTATATCTTCAGTCAATTGAAAACTTAAACAAAATAACCTGCCAACTAGTTTCTGCAGAGCTTGCAAACTGTGGCTTTTTTGTCGACAACGCAAATGTTGACTTCAGTCAGAGACGTTCTATTATTGTAGAGACAGGCCACTCTCATAATTTTGAATGGGGAAATCTGCGACGCCTTTCACCAACAGCCAATCACCTGCGTTGTCACAGCCGAACCGGGAAACTTATAGCCCAATCATGTTGTTTCACCAGCGCATGCGCACAAGTAGTTTTTACGACAGAGACCATCAGAAACGTTCGACTATTGTAAAACATTTACTGCGTTCAGATCTTTATCTAATTTATGGAGTGAATGATAAGAAATGATGTATTAGACATTATCTGGTCCATACATCAGTGGTCAGGCAGAGTAGAGCCAGAGCACAGCAGCCGGTAGGAAAAGAGCGTTTTAAACATCATTTCTACGGTAAAGTCGTTATTTTTGGGGTTTTTATTTGTATCTTATTTCACTGGCGAGCATGTCTGTATGTTTTTTTCCGTCCTGCTATCACGTTAAAGGGTGGTTTTGACCATGCCTCCATTCATTTAGATAGGGGTCTGGTCTCTTTGGGCTTTTCGAGGCGTCGCCAAGATGGCCGCCGAGTGGCATGACTTGCCTAGAAGGACTTTGCTTCAGTGAAAGAGGAGGGGGTTCAAGTTCTGTCGATGGGTCTCCTGCATCTGCAGCCGCCATTGTTGTAAGAGTGGCATAGCCCCTTTCAGGAATAGGGCGATGCATCAGGTGTATGTGCGTAAGGTGTGAGTGGGCGAGCGAGAGTGAGGGAGCGTGCGTACGTGCGGTCAGCGAATGAATGAGAGAGGAAGGAGAAGCGAAAGGAATAGCAGTAGTAGTGACAGCAATAAAGTGTAACGTTACAATACAGGCTGCAGTTTGGCTGTGAATAAAGGCGACGGCTCCTCCAGATACAGCAAAGCTCCCTGATATTATTTCCCGACCAGCTTAACACGTGAAAGAGGTTCACTCCGAAGGTAAATACAAACTTGGGCCCTGGAGGAAATCATCTCCGCTGTGCTTCCCGACCGCGGTCCGGGAGCCGAAACAGGAATGGTGTAACACCATGCTGTCGTTTGGCTGGCTGTTGCCAAAGTCCTTCTAGACAAGTCAGGCCACTCGGCGGCCATCTTGGCGACGCCTCGAAAAGCCCAAAGAGACAAGACCCCTATCTAAATGAATGGAGGCATGGTCAAAACCACCCTTTAACGTGATAGCAGGACGGAAAAAACATACAGACATGCTCGCCAGCTAAATAAGATACAAATAAAAACCAAAAAAATAACGACTTTACCGTAGAAATGATGTTTAAAACGCTCTTCCCCTACCGGGAGAACTCCACTGCGCATGCGCGGGGATTTACGACACCGACGTCCATCGTACGGCTGAATCTGTGCCGGCTGCTGTGCTCTGGCTCTACTCTGCCTGACCACTGATGTATGGACCAGATAATGTCTAATACATCATTTCTTATCATTCACTCTATAAATTAGATAAAGATCTGAACGCAGTAAATGTTTTACAATAGTCGAACGTCTCTGATGGTCTCTGTCATAAAAACTACTTGTGCGCATGCGCTGGTGAAACAACATGATTGGGCTATAAGTTTCCCGGTTCGGCTGTGACAACGCAGGTGATTGGCTGTTGGTGAAAGGGGCGGGATATGCGCCATCTTTGGCGTCGCAGATTTCCCCATTCAAAATGATCAGAGTGGCCTGTCTCTACATAGTAGAACGTCTCTGCTGTTGCTAATAGCCACTGGCTTAGCTAGCAGCTAAATTAGGCCCCGTCCAGACGACAACGCCGTTTTTCGAAAACGCACACGTATTGCATCGTTTTGGCCGACCGTCCATACGGCTCCTCAAAACGCAGCGCCTGAAAACGCACTTTTATGAAAACGGGTCTCAGGTTGGAGAAATCCGAAAACGCAGCCCTCCCGTTTTCATGTGGACGGCGAATCCGCATACTTTCCAAAACGATGACGCCATCGCCCCACCCCGCGACGTCTCATAACAACAACAACAACAATGGCGGACTACATGCTCGTGTTCGTGCTGCAGAAGATATTGAGCCTTTCTTGCAACTTACTTGCCTTGTAGTTGAGTGTGAGTCTCAGCAGCAGTTCGACCTCATTTCCGGTCCACACAAACAGTTCTGGTTTCCTTGCACTCGCCATTTTCATCTTCCTCTTGTTGTGTTCGGTTTCTCCGTCTACTGTCTGGTTGTTCACAGCGCGCAAGCTTAATGCGCATGCCTCGTGTCTTCTTCTCTGTTTTTGGTAATTGTCAAGCGCCACCTAGAGGCCTGGAATATGAACTACAGCGTTTTCGGTCGTTGTCAGTCGAGCCGTATGAACGCAAATATTCTTAAAACGATGACGAGGAAGACGGAGAAAAAAAAGATCGTTTTCGCCCGCCTTAGAGGAGGTTGACTCGCAGCACCTCAACACGGGTGTGTTTTTTTTTTCCGCTCGGCAAGCCGACCGGACGTGACATGGCGGCGTGGCAGCATCGACGATCCCATTTTTTAATTCGAAGTTCGAGATTGTGACTTAATTTCGATCGATTTCGATTTTAAATCGAAATCGTGACACCCATACTCAATACTGACAAAAGGCACAGAGGCCAGGAACACAATCACAATAGTAGCATAGGTATTCCCCACGCTTCCCACTCCCAGTGGATACTGCCTGGTTTGGAGCGGACTGGAGAGACGAGTATGTCACGTAAAGTCCTGCGTTAGAATTTCATTGGCTAAAGAATCTACATGATGTTGTTTCCAACGACCAATCAAAGCGTTTTGGCACGCCCACTTGTGATGTCGTTGGGTTCTCCCACGCCCATCTGTTTCACCACGCCCCTCCTCCAGCACCATCTTTGCCTGCAGTTACTCATGTCTCGCATATTGTTGGCGTGAAGAGGCCGCCTGTAACAGGCCAACAAAAGGAGGACGAGGGGTATGATTTAAAGAAAAATAAAAAAAAATGCACTGTCAGGATTGCCGTATGTATGGCTGGGAGAAGCATACCTGCAGACTTGTCGCTTTTCGGCGACAATCGCCGTTTTCTTGGTCAGTTGGGTCATTCATGTGAATCGCGTAGAACCGGAGAGTTTTTCTTTTTGGGGGGGGGGGGGTCGTGTGTGCGAGAGGCATGGATCAGGTGTTGGTAAACATAATGACCGGCCACCGCTGTCAACGTTGTTTGTGCCTCTGATTCATGTCTTCATGTCACTCCGCAAGTAGTTCATTCATTTGTCACGACGGAGCTTCATTGAAAGCAGAGCTCCACCAAAGAGCATGCAATCGTTGCGGAAGGTTATCTGATGTGTCAGTGTTTCCTCTATACGCATTCTGCTGCGGGATTTTCAGTGCTGCCGCAAAAACAAGATGCAATGTTTGTAGGTTTAATATCACGGGCGAATGGCGAATTTAAGTTGCACACAGTGAAAGCACTTCACCCTAAGTTATCTTGAAATCGATTTTTATTGTCATTACTGCTATTTGCATAATTTCTACAAGTCACCATTTAAGTTGAGTGACTGAAATCCTCGTCATCCTGTTGAAAGGCTGCAACAGGCGACTCATAGAACCTGGGTGACGTTAGTTTCAGGTCAGCTCACCTCCCAGAGCCTCGCGCTGAATCACTGGAGACTGATTTAGGGACCGTCATTAAATTACTTAGCATAAATATATCTCTCTATAAAAGCAAGGAATCTCTGTCTGTCTGTGTGTGTGTGTGTATGTGTGTGTGCCTCAAATATCTCTGCGGATCAGGATCAGACTGACCTGAGAGTTTCAACATAGCTGCTGCTTGGTTCAATGGTGTGCCATGCGGATTTGTTTGGATTACAATGATACCGTTAATGAATTATTTCATAAATGCTTTACACATTCAGAAAGCATTGTCCACCGGAGCTACCATAGTGACATGCGCATTAGAGCCAATCACTGCAGAGCTCAAGCCTACGACACACATTAAGAAACAAGCGGATGTATACCTGCGGCAGCGCGAGCTGGGCCTGGAGTTAGCCGGTGGTTCGGTCCCGTTATGTTCTGTCCATCTAAACTGACTGTTGTAGATTAATGAGACTAAAGGAGACCGGACCGAGTTTGTTTGGGTCTGAGGAGAGCAGATTTATATCTGCAGCGCGCGAGCTGGACCGGGAGTTAGCCGGCGGTTCGGTCCCGTTCTGTTCTGTGCATGATCTAAACCAGGGTTTCTCAACGGGGGCGGTACCGCCCCCCAGGGGGCGTACTAGACATTGTGGGGGGCGCTGGGAGCGTGAGGGCTGAGAGGG